>JANTPZ010001485.1:0-26485 GCA_025593235.1 Vachellia pachyceras | reverse complement strand
AGTTGAAGGCGAATTTGAGCTGGAAGGAGGAGGCGGCGAGCTGCGACTAGGCGGAGTATCGGTACTGGACGGTGGAGGAGGCGATGTTGAAGATGCCGGTGATGGTGAGGTTGATGGAGGGGATGGAGAAGGAGGGCTCAGAGAAGGTGTAGCCATGGCTGGAGGAGGAGACGAGGGAGTTGCAGGCGGAAGAGACGAGGGTGTAGCTGGCGGAGGTGAGGTTGGGGTGGACGGTGGCGGAGCTGAAGGGCTAGGTGGAGGAGAAGTATTGTTGGTCGTCGGAGCCGGCGGCGACGTTGGCGCTGGAGCAGCTTCGGTGGATGGCGTCGCTGACATTGCTTAAAAAGAATCCGAATCAAGAAAATGAAAATTTGAAGCCGCGATTACTAGCTGAAGCTGCGATCAATGTCGGAGGCGGTGGAGTGGCTTGAACAGGCGAGGAAGAGGATTGAGGTGACGCCAATATGGAGGGGTCTGAGGCGGTTGGAGGAGAATAAGGAGGAATGGGGCAAGTAAGTGATGGGAAGAATGGTGAAGGGAGGAAGCAGAGGAACGGGCCGTTCATAAGCAAGAGGATCAGACAGGTTAAACATAACCAAAGGAGGAGGTGGCTGCGAGGAATGAGAAGGGTGGTGGAGGGAGGAGAGAGAGTGGGGTAAGGGAGGTTGGAGAGAGGGCAATAGGAAAATATAAAATAATTATAGTGTAAAAAGTCATTTTGGCCAACGGTTTATCCAAACATAACTGCATTTTGGCCAACGGTCTATCCAAACATAAATTTTATTTATTCTACTAAAATTCATTTTCAAAAGTCATTTCTCCCAACTATCGTTCCCCCAACGGGGTTCCCAAGCAAGCCCATTAAAAGGGTGTGTAAAAATAGAATAGGGAAAAACAGAGAAAACTGATGGAGAAGAGAATAGACAAATTTTATTCAATAAGCTACAGATAATTATATGGGGGTCAGATTTCTCCATTATATCGTTGGAGAAATCTGATTATACAAGGAAATATTCCACTCAACAAATATGGGTGGTTACACGAGTTTTCTCCCCAAAATTACTCCCTAAGATTGCTCTCTGTTTAATCCCTAATTGTTAGCCTGTAATTAGATTTAGACCCCTGGAATCTTGAGATCAGATTTAGATCCCTGGAATCTTGGGATCCTTAATTCTAACACTCCCCCTCAAGTTAGAGTATAAATATCTAGCATGCCCAGCTTGCTTTACAGTCCTTCAAATTGAACTTTGGCAAGAGGCTTTGTCATTATGTCTGCAATATGGTCTTTTGACCTGGTGTAAGTCAAAGTCATGATGCCACTTTCCACCTTTTCTTTAATGAAATGTCAGTCTGTTTCTACATATTGTGTTCTATCTTGATAGACGATTCCTTGTCATTTCTATACTTGCCTTGTTGTCAAACCATAGCTGCATAGGGCCTTCATGTGGGACTCTTAGTTCTTTGAGGATCCTCATCACTCATTTTCGTTACAGTATGGCTATACATTTTTCAGACTGACTCATCAAGGGGCCCAGTAATATCTCTCAACTAATATGAGGGACAAATCTCTTCTTAATCACTCACATTCATCCACATGAAAGACCCCTAAGCTCGATTATAGCCTATATCATCACCTTGTCAAAGGTGACTTTTGACTAAGTCAAAATTTAGCGACTCATGTAGGAATCTATGATGATCTCAAGTCAAAGGTCGATGTGACGTGATTACATATGAGATAAATTAATGACTTAATCTATGCAGCTTTCTCATAGCGGGTCGGTTCAACACCTTGTACTCTTACAAGTGCCTATGACTTTGACTTGTATCTCTATACCTTATCAGAATCATACTGGTCTTACTTTATCTTTGCTTTCACATAGATAACCGATCAAAGACATTTGGGACAATCTTTATAATTTGCCCATGGATGCAATTATCATAATAAACATGCAAAATCTATGATAATCAAATGGAGAAAATACATTAAAATAAATAATGTCTAAGGTACAATGATTGGCTCCTAGGGCACAATTTCCAACAAGAAATATGGGTGATTACACAGAAATTTTCTCCCTAAAATCACTCCCTAAGATTGCTCTCTGTTTAATCCCTAATTGTTAGCATGTAATCTGATTTAGATCCCTGGAATCTTGGGATCCTTATTTCTAACAGGGTGCAATATTAACTATGGGTAGTTCAAAGATTTCAGTGGGGGAGTTTAATATTGGTCTGCCTGTGATATCAATATACAGTTATTTCGGGGCTAATTTGATGAACTTGAAGCAGATTGACAAGCTGTCAGTGAAATCCGTGGTATTTGCAAAATCATGGGGCTATCTATTTATTCTATTCTGTGAGACCATTAAAAGGATATTGTTTAAAGTTCCCTGGATTTTTTGTTTTTAAAAGGTTAGATTGTGAATATATTTTTATTTACTTCAGTTATGCTCAAACACTTCACCTTGATCTTGTTTGATAATGATTAATATTGATTGAGGATGCTGCATCCTATAGTAGTTTTCTGGATTGATGGTAAATTACTCACAATAATATGTTAGTGGTGGTCACAGAAGATCAACCCATTTAATCCCTCGCAATCCGGCAATTAAAATTTGAAGACAATAATACTGGAATAGTCTATTATTCATTGGGTAACAGCATACTATATAGACTTGATTCTAGGTTACAGAATACTCCCCTTAGAATCAGTCCCTGATTACACGGAAATGAGAGAGAAAAATTAGGAACAATATTCCTGCCACTAATCTAGGGATCCTAGCATTGCTCATTGAATAATAATAATCACATCGTAACTGAATATCATCAAAATTTAAATCTTACCAGTGCTACTAATCCTATCTTAGGGGGAAATAAAGTACCAAGCATTAAGACATTGAGTTCACTAAATACATAAATAATGATGACCAGGTAATTATAATGGTAATCAGCAGCGAGTTTCTCATTACTTAATGCTGTCCTTCTATATGATGCACAGGAATGAAGGGGCTGTTTAGTACACATAATGGAGTGGAATGAGAATATAATTTTGTGAATGAAAAATGACCTTAAAATTAATGGGGATAACATGATATTGTTTAGTGATTATGACGAGAAGATAAAAGACTTCACAATATCTTGTTTTTTGTGCATTGAAATCAAATAATACTCCTCTCAAGTATACCAAGTGGGTCCAATATTCACATCAAATATATGAGCACATACTGAGATAAACTCACAGACCGATGGACCTTAGATAGGGATCAAGCAACTGTTGAGACTTAGTTATTTTATAAACCTGTAATTATTTTATTGAGGTTGTTATTGTTAATCATGCTGTATTTGATTGAGAAGAAGTTGTTTGGCCATCTTATTAGCTCTTGATCAGGTTCTGAGTTGTTTACTTATAAGTAGGGGCTACTACTTGTGCTATATTTGAATGTTAATTTTTTTTAATATTTTGAATAATTACTATTACTTATATTGTTTTCCTAGATTGGTTTCCTTTAATTTGTTCGATTCTTCCTCACCTCATCACATTCACCATCAACTTCTGTCGTATTGATTGTATCAAAACGTCAGAATAGAGTATTTACTTTCGATTTGTTCAACAGCTTCACTTCTTGATCTTGTTTGATAATGATTGGGATTAATTGATGATGGCAATTGCTATTTAAGTTTCATAAAAAATCCTCTGCATTGTTGCACTCTGACCTTCAGAATACTTTTATTCATTCTCCAAGTACCTTTTAGTTTCAAAATAATACTAAGATCACTCTTATAATTGTAATTTCACCCATACAACGTGCTGTAATTGGGAGCATGGGCTTAGAATGCACAAACCTTGAACGAGATCATTTTATAATTTGAAACTTGAAGGATTGCTCACATGAAGTTCCTCTAACCCTTAGGGGAGATCAATTTAGTTTGCTAATTTTTTATCTTGGAGTCATGCTGAGTTGAAAATTACTTTTGGGTATGAAACATGAAACGACTCACAGCTCCTTTTATGTTTGTCTTTGATTTTAGATTCTTTTCTCTTGACATTGTATAATTCTTTGTTGTGTGGATGATTAGGTGACAAATTTGTGAAAGTTAAATGGAAGCCAAGTTTTTTCGTTTTCTCAAGATTGTGGGTGTTGGATACAAAGCCAGAGCCGAATCTCAAGGTCGTCTCTTGTATGTCAAACTGGGATACAGTCACGAGGTTGAATTGACGGTGCCTCCCGCAGTTCGGGTTTTCTGTTTTAAAAACAATGTTGTTTGCTGCACTGGAATAGACAAGCAAAGGGTGCACCAATTTGCTGCTACTGTACGTAGTTGTAAGCCACCGGAAGTCTACAAAGGCAAAGGTATATTGTACATTGATGAAGTTATCAAGAAGAAGCAAGGAAAGAAGTCTAAATGATCAAATGCATGTTTCAAGGCAATCCATGGTTTGATGTACAATTGCTTAGTCTGCAAAAACTGGCTCCTACAAACCAGGAAAAAAAAAACTATTTCACCTTTGATTGCGAATTGGAAACCATTTTGGTTGTCATGTTTCAAGAGGCATTGATCATCCTCTACAGCTCTTATTTAGGCTAATAACTTCCATTTCTTTCTTCATATCTTGGCTTTGATCAATGGCTTATCACTTTTCAGGGAGGAACCCTCTTTTGGTGCTCAAATAATAAGTGTACTTCAGTCAATAGTTTATTTAAAGATTTTAGGCTTGGTTGAACATAACAGGAGGGAGTAGAACATCTTGATAAAACTATTAGATGGTGGACTCAATTATATAATGTTTTTGTTATGAATACATTGCAAGAGTGGATGTCCATGGCTCTTGATTTCCTAAATCATAAATACTATACATGAATTGTTGAGAAACTGAAGAGGTATTGATTGTACATAGTCACAATGTATGTTCATTGATATTAATTGCATTGTTCATTGTTCATGACCCTTGGAGGTCATGCTTAGAGGCCTATAAATAGGACTTTGTACATGACACATAACCTAAAAAGGTGAATGAGAATTGCTTCCCCATTACTCCCATTCTCTCTTCTCTTATTATCTTGTCTCTTATCCCAAATTCTTTAACTTTTATAACACATTATCAGCACGATTGCTTTGATAAAAGGTATGGTTCCCCCATAGTTACCTTAATGATTTCATCTACTTTCTTTTACTGTACCATTGTTTAAATATCGATCTATCTGGAATAATCTTAGCCACTATATAGAATTAAAGTGAATCTTTTGCCGATTGTTTTAAACATCGGGTTTCATGGCTTAGATTGGAGATTACTATTGTTTTTCTTATTATAATTTCATTTGCAAGTTCTTATATATATATTATTTATATGGCTAAAAGCCTATATATATATATATATGATTTTATATTAAGAAATTATTATATGACCAGAAGCCATATTTCTCTTAATATAGCCTGAAGCCATATTCATTTGATTTTTCATATTTCTCTTAATATGGCCAGAAGCCATATTCATTTTCTTCTAAGCTATATGACCAGAGGTCATATACATTTTATATTCTATATTGTGGCCAGAAATCATATACAATTTTATTCTGAAAATAAAAAGTCAAAAATCATAAATTTTTTTATTTTCTACGTTATTAAATGGCCAGAAGCAATTCAGCCTTAGTTATCTATTATAAAAATTATATGGCTAGAAGCTATATAATTTAATTACCCATTTTGTCATTAATGTTCGAAAGCCATGAGAATTAAATGGCCTGAAGCCATAAAGTTTTAATTTTCTTATTTTAAATATTAGGTTCCATGACTTAGATTAGATATTATTGTTGATTTCTTATTATAATCTCATTCATAAGTTCATATATATATATATGTATTATTTATATTGTTATTATCAATTTGGCCTGAAGCCATACACCTTTGATTTTATATTTATAAATTATATGATCAGAAGTCATATTTGAGCCTCTCAGATTCTCGAATCGGATACATGAATATATTTATGGAATGATAAACTCACATAGTGAACCATTTAGTTACCATATGATTTTAATTGATGCATCAACTAAATGGTCTCACGTTTGTTTATTATCTTCTTACAACCTGAAGTTTGCAAGATTTTTTACTCAATGAATTGTTAAGAGTAGATTATCCTGATTATCCGATTACAAAAGGCTATCTTGATAGTGCTAATGAATTTACTTCAATAGCCTTAATGAGGATTGTATGTCCCTTGGACTTGATGTTGAACATATTGTAATTCATGTTCACACGCAAAATAGGCTAGTAGAATGATTGGTTAAATTGTTGCAACCTTTTCGCACGAGATATAATCTCCCATATTCTGCTTATCCTTTTTCTATGCGGCATTGTTCATTTGCATGAGGCCAATAAATTATCGAAAGATTTTCCCCTTACAAAGGTTTTTGATCAAGAACCTAATATTTTCTATTCTGGGTGTGTAATAATGTAAAACCCAATGAATATATGCTGGCATGGTTTGTTGAGTGTCATTTGATAAATTAGTTTCATCAACATCAGGGGGAGAAAATAAGCAGTTGGGTGAAGAAATTAGCTGGAATAAATTATCGTTGACTCATTTTGATCCTCGGAAAAAATAATATGAATTGGAAGTTCAAAGGATAATTCATTTACAGAATTTAGCTAATCAAATGCCAGAAGCATTTACTGATCCAAAAAGAGTAACAGAGTCATATGTCCCAGCTGCCAATGCTCCTATCAGAATTAATGTCCCTGAAGGATAGATTATTATGAATGAATCCAAATCACACCTGAAGCGTGGAAGGCCAATCGGTTCCAAAGAAAAAAATCATCGAAAAATAAAAGGAGCTAAAAATATAGATGATCAAATCGAGGATAATCAAGAAAAGATAATAACTCCAGAAGATAATGTGGTAGTCCCAGAAGAGACACAGGTACCTGACATATTGAAAAAACGAGATCTCAATAAATTATATTATGAATAGAACCGATGGGACCGAAATGAAGTCAACATTGACGACATCTTTGCTTATAATGTAGCATATGATGTAATGAATAGTGATGAGGATCATGAGCCGAAATCCATTAGTGAATGCCAACAAAGATTGGCCTTTATGGAAAGATGTCATTAAGGCAGAATTAAAATCATTGAAAAAACGAAAAGTGTTTGGACATGATAAAGGCCCATTCAGACCTCGAGTGATTAGTGAAGAAGGTGATGAAGAACTACTTAGTCCAGAAGTACCATATCTTAGTGTCATAGGAGCACTAATGTATCTTGCTAATCACATACGTCCTGATATATCATTTGCTGTTAATTTATTAGCAAGATATAGTTCTTCACCAACACAGAGACATTGGAATGGAGTGAGACATATTCTCCGTTACCTCAGAGGCACAACGGTTATGGGGATATTCTACTCAAATAAATCCAAGCACGAATTGGTTGGCTATGCAGATGTTGGATTTTTGTCTCATCCACATAATGGTAAATCAAAAACTAGCTACTTGTTTACATGTGGAGGTGTAGCTATTTCACGGCGATCTATGAAACAGTCTATATCAGCCACATCATCTAACCATGCTGAAATTATAGCAATCCATGAAGCAAGTCGAGAATGTATTTGGTTGAGGTCAATAATACATCACATACGAATGACCTGTGGATTATCTTAAGAAAGAATGATCTCGACAATCCTATATAAAGATAATGCTGCATGTATTGCCTAACTAAAGGAAGGGTACATCAAGGGTGATCGAACAAAGCATATTTCACCGAAATTCTTCCTGGTGCAATTTTTCAAAGGCTTGTCCATGGAATTGGTCTTCATAAACTAAGAGATCTCAAGTGATGTTGTCATGAGGAGGAGTCGATAAACGCTATACTCTTTTTCCCTTTTCTAGGTTTTGTCCCACTGGGTTTTTCTAAAAAGGTTTTTAATGAGGCAGCACTGAATAGTGTATCAATGAATGGTGTACTCTTTTCTTTGACTAGGTTTTTGTCCCACTAGGTTTTTCCTAATTAAAGTTTTTAATGAAGCACATTCATAATGGACATCCAAGGGGGAGTGTTATGAATACATTGCAAGAGTGGATGTCAATGGCTCTTGATTTCCTAAACCATAAATATTATACATGAATTGTTGAGAAACTAAAGAGGTATTCATTGTACAAATAGTCATAATGTATGTTTATTGATATTGATTGCATTGTTCATTGCTCATGACCCTTGGAGGTCATGCTTAGAGGCCTATAAATAGGACTTTGTACATGACACATAACCTAAAATGGTGAATGAGAATTGCTTCCACATTGCTCTCCCATTCTCTCTTCTCTTATTATCTTGTCTTTTATCCCAAATTCTTTAACTTTTATAACAGTTTTAAGTTTTTTCACATTTTTTAAAAAATGTCGTGTACATGTTATAAACTCTAAAGTAGACAAAAATTGATATAGGTAGATGACAACATTACACAAACCATGGTTTCAAAGATAGAGTAAATAAACATCCCACAAAAATTCAAAATAGCTTTCAACATTTAAAACCATGGTTTTATATCAATCACACAAACATTGTCGGGTCTCTAGAATGGTTTTTAACCATTAAATTCATGGTTTGAGAGTTGAAAATTATGATTTTTTAGAAGTTATTTTTTTATACTTTTTCAAAAATTATTCTTTAAAATCACTTTTTTGTTAAAAGTTATTTTCTAAAGTTAATCCAAATACATCCTTACAGCCCGTTTGGTCTGGTGCAAATTGAGTGATGGAATAGGAAAATCTACATTTTCCAGTGACGGCGGCTATTTGATTCGACGTTTGAATTGGAAAATGGGTTCCCGCGGGAACCCATTTTCATGCGTAGGCGGGAACCTCGCTTCCCACCTAAAATGGTGGGAAGCCAAATTCAAGCGCTGGAAATTTATGCGTAAATATGGATTTACCCCTGCTAGTATATTGGAAATATAATGCTTCTGGTGTGGAAACATATGCAAACCCACAACCTGGGAAGGAGCTACGAGCTGGTTGGAGCAAGAAGATAAGCAACGGAGGAAGGCGCTGTGATTTTAAATCAATTCGCGAATAAATTCTACAAAAGGCTTGCATCACCTGCTCCTTTGAATGAATTCTGCAAAACATCTGTTCAATTCGCGATAAAGTTGACATCCACCATCTACTTTCTAGCTCTCTCCCTCTCTCTTGAAATTTGTTTTCTTTGTGAAAGACATGTTTGAGTAGGTAATCGCTCTGTGTAACCATGTGACATATTTGAGTTTGTGAATGACCTTGTCTTTTCCGTCTGTTTCTCTCTCTATTTAACCATGTGACTCCATTAACGTTATGTAAGTGCCTTTAAGCAGAGGCAAGTGATAGGTAGGTTATGACTGACTAAAATGTTAATGTTGTACGATAATATGTTGGGAATGGCAACAATTTATTATAATTATGTTACATATATATATTGTCAAACTTTGAGTTACTGGGTGGATGTTTAGCACTGGTTGTGGCAATAGGGAAACTGATTTTGACAATGTTTGTTACAATGGTTATAAGTAGACAGAGATGCAGGGAAATCACTTACAGCTCATATAGATTAGATTTTCATGCCAAGAGAGCAAACCTAAGAGCTATGATCTATAGTAGTGATACTACTTGCTTCAACCAAATTAGGATGTATTGGCCCACATTTGATCAACTGTGTCATATGTTAGACACAATTGGTGGCTTGAAACCAACAAGGCATCTACTCATGGATGAGCAAGTAGCATTGTTTTTGCACATTTTAACTCATCACGTGAAAAATAGTGTTGTACAATTTGCGTTTGGAAGATCTGGTGAAACAGTGAGCATATACTTTAATCAAGTTTTAAATGCCACTTTGAAACTGCAATCTAGCCTGCTAAAAACACCAGAGCCAATTACAGAGGATTCAACGGATGGCCATTGGAAGTGGTTAAGGTAACGAATTGTGTTTTTGTGATTTGCAAACTGTGAAATGTAACTATGTATTGATATAGTTGTGTTGATGTAGGGGTGTTTGGGTGCACTAGATGGCACTCATATACATGTACAAGTACCTGCAATACACAAGGGTAGATACCGAAACCAAAACCGAAAAGGAGATATAACTACCAATGTGTTGGGTGTATGATCTCCAGATGCACAATTCATATTTGTGATGCCTGGATGGGAAGGCTCAGCTGTTGATAGTCGAGTTCTGAGGGATGCTCTACGGAGAAGACATGGGCTAAGAGTACCATTAGGTGTGTTAGTATGATTAGTAATGGCTAATTTATGTTGTAGTTAAGTGAATAAAATTAATAGGACTAAATATAATTTCCTTTTCAGGAAATTACTACTTAGTTGATGGTGGTTATAGTAACTGTGAAGGGTTTCTTACCCCATACCGAGGCCAACGTTACCACTTGAATGAGTGGAGACAGGGACACCAACCCGAAAACCCCTACGAATGCTTCAATATGCGTTATTCAGCTGCGCGTAACGTTATTGAAAGATGCTTTGGCATACTCAAAATCCGATGGTCTATTCTTCGAAGTGATTCATATTACCCGGTGAAGATTCAGAATAGATATATTGTTGCATGTTATTTGCTTCATAACCTCATTCGGCGAGAGAATATGGGTGATTCATTAGATGAACAACTGGAATCATTTGAACCCACTAATCTAAGACATGAAAATACACCCACATGAACAATGGATACTTCAACTAGTTGGAACAACTATAGAGATGGATTGGCAAATGATATGTTCAATGCATATATGGCACAGAGGGATAGAGATTGAATTTGAATGTTGTAGTATTTGTTAAGGATTTGTGCGTTTTACTAATTTTTAACTTCTCTGTAATGAAATGACATTACTATTCGTGATTTATAAATAGAGTTGATTGCTATTTGTTACAATATATTTGTTATGCAATTGTTATAATGGAGTTTTATATTTATATTTGTTTTTCACTTCAATGATTTTCTTATGGTAAGGGTTAGAATGGAGGATGCTGGGAAAGCTGAGTTTCACGTGTGGAGCCCAGGTGAAGATAAATTGCTTGTTCAGTGTCTGGTAGAACTTAGAACAGAGCAGAAGTTCATGGCAGACAACGGATTTAAGCCAAGGTATGCTAAAAAAATTGAATCTATGATGGAGGATAGAGCACCTGGTTGTGGTATAAAAGCCAACCCTCACATCCTTTCACGGATAAAAACAATGAAGCTGTCATGGCAGATAGTGACTGCATTGGACCAGACAATTGTGCAAATATTTGATAATCTTGAAAATCATATGTACTGACAAGCTCACTAGGCCAAGATGGAAGCCAAGGCTGCTGATCTCTACATGGCGTTAATGAATGTAGAAGGTCTCAATATCCAAGAGCTTAATGCAGCACACATAAAAATTGTAGAGTCTAAGAGCCTATTGAATGCCTTTGACAAGATTCCAGCTCCTTTCAAACCATCTTGGATACGTAGCTTACTTGGAAAGTAGTTAAATATATAGTTGTTGTGAATGCTGAATATATTTTGTTGTACATTGTGCACTTGGTGTGATGGTGCACATATTTTGGTTAAACTTCTATATTAATAGGTTAGTTATGGCTCATCCAAACTTTTGACCATGTTAGTTATGGTAGAGAACTAACATGGCATAAAGTTTGAATATGTTGTAATATAAACTTGTTGAACATATGTGGTGACAGTTATCAATGGAATAGAATTCGGTTCTATAAAAATATCATGTTCCTGGCAAATATATCGTTGACAGTATCATTTGACAGTTATTTAGAACATCTATGAAGATAATGTATGAAAATAAACCAAATGCAATAAGAAAGTTAAGCTGTTAAGTATAGACTGCCATTCACTAAGAATCATATGAGCAATAAGAAAATAACAGCTATTTAGACATATCATACTCATTATGACATACATTTGAGTGACTATTTAGAACTTTTAATTTAGTTAAGGTCTAACTGTTAAGTATAGACTGCCATTCACTAAGAAAGTTAAGATGATTCACCTGTCATCTCGAACATGCATTCAGATATGGTGAAAATGAGCTTATCATTCGAATGACAATATTCTTTATTCGAATGAAAGCATGTCATCGCGAAGAAGCATTCGGATATGGTGAAGATGAGATGCTAATTCGAATGATCCTTAAGTTCCATTCGAATGAGTGCCCAGCAAAATGGCACCAAATGAGCTTATCATTCGAATGACCATATTCCTCATTTGAATGCAAGCATTTGAATTCACCCGTCATCTCAAAGATGCATTCGGATATGGTGAAAATGAGATTCGCATTTGAATGAGCTTTAAGCCTCATTCGAATAAGTTTCAATCAAATCAAAGGGTAATATGAGCTTATCATTTGAATGACCCTATTCCTCATTCAAATGCAAGCATTTGAATTCACCCGTCATCTCAAAGATTCATTCAGATATGGTGAAAATGATATTCACATTCGAATGAGCTTTAAGCCTCATTCGAATGAGTTTCAATCAAATAAAAGGGTAATATGAGCTTATCATTCGAATGACCCTATTCCTCATTCAAATGCAAGCATTTGAATTCACCCGTAATCTCAAAGATGCATTCGGATATGGTGAAAATGAGATTTGCATTCGAATGAGGATTACTCATAATTCGAATGGATTCCTTCGAAATTCAATGTTGAATGGTGAAGAGGAGTAGATCATTCCAATGAGCCTATTTCTCATTCGAATGAAAGACTTGGAATTTAATAATAATTTTGAAAATGCCTTGGGATATGGACCAAATGATTTTCTCATTTAAATGAACTTAAGGCTCATTCGAATTAGTACCTTAAATCTTCAACGTCCCTCCCAAAAGTCATGGTGAAGATAACCTTCTCATTCGAATGCAGAGTGCATGGCATTCGAATGCATAACTGGATAATTCAAATTTCCACTGCCATAGATATGTCATCATTTGAATGAAACATTTTCCATTCGAATGCAACTCAGCAATTAGGTTATAATGTCTGCAAATCAAGACATTTGTAAAGTGAAACATACAACTAAATTCGAATTATCTCTGTTCGTCATTCGAATCAATGAGTACAGTAACGGCTACATCGTCTGATAATAGGTCACATCCCGATGAGCCATTTGGAGTTCCACTTGAACGGCTAACTCTACTATTAATTGATGCATAACATCTCGAAGCCATTACTAACATTGCTGAATCTCATCTATTTTTTCTCTCCCAACGTTACAAATACTTCATAGCGAGTGATATTCACTGTGAGTACGCCATGGTGCGAACGAAAATGCCGGAACAATCTTCCACCTCTCAAGCGCCTAGTAAGCAGGGACTCTCTCGAAAAGGTAGGCCTTATCATCCAAAAGTGCAAGACGATCTTCCTCCACCAAGGGCCATCAAAATCCATGATATTGTCCCACCCCCAACGAAGAAGAAGGAAACCCCTAAAGGGAAGGGGAAGAAGGTCATTGTTCCTTCTCCACATAACTCATCCGATGAAGGTGGAGACGCATTCATTCTGAAGCAATGCAACAAGGAACAAGAAGAGGTTGAGAAACCAGTGCATGAAACGGTCAATATTAGCAAGGGGAGGCCACACTGCTGCCAAGCTTCCTTTCAAACGAAGGAAACAAGTCAGTGGAGAAGGGAAGGAATCAACACAGCCCATTGATCCATCAAATGCATCCATGGAAGAACCATCACAAACAGAAAGTTCACAACCATCTGACGTAACAGCAAAAGACTTCAACTCACCTAAAGGGTATGCATGTGATCCTCTTCAACCCAATGACAGTGATAGATTCAATTCTCACTTTGGTAAGAGGAAAATCTCCCCTGTGATTTACATTGACTTAGAACACATGAAAACTGAATTAAAGATAGATCTTGATCAGTTTCTTAGCCAATACCAACCAGTGATTGGGAGTCACCTGTCCTATAGTCCTAGTGTTGTCAGAACATTCTATTACAACCTAACTCCTGTAGATGTTGTTGACGATGAGGGTGAAGTACTGGAATATAGGCTGGAGAGTTGGGTGAGGGGAAAACTTTTGGAACTGTCAACCAAAACAATTAATGAATGGCTAGGAATAGCAGAGCCACCTTTAGATGCTTTGGTGGAGAGGCGTGACAATGAAGTATTGGCTTTATTAAAGCCAGAGGGTAATCCTAAAAGGCTCAATTTCAAGCCAAGCTCGATATCTGAGCAAAACAGGATTCTCTGGTACATCTACACAAGAGCCATAGTGAGCAAGGGTAATAACTTTTCAAGTTTCACCTGAAGGGACTATGGACTCTTTGCATCAGTAGTGGGGAAGGATGTAAGGAATCTGGGTTACTTATGAATGAACTGCTTATGTGGAGAGCTAATGCAATTGGTACAAGTTCTCTCCCTTCCCCCACATAATCTCCTTATTCCTAAAGTGTAACAAAATCTGGTACGTGGAACCCTCTGATGAGATTGTACGGCTCCCAAAATTTAGTACAATTCAGATGGCTAAAATGGGTCTCATCGTGGCAACACCAGATGCTGAAGGAGGACACAGGGTTATGAGGAAAAGGAAGAAGCCCGATGCGGTGGATGAGGTCCAATCTACCAGATGTCCCACTCCTGAACCTCAACCTTCCATTGAAGACATTGTTAAGAAAGTTATTGACTAAGCCCTGGACTACATCCTTGCTTCAAACGTGCATATGATGAAAAAGCACACTGAAGAGATGCAAGGACTCTTCAAGGTAGTGGATACGAGAAATAGTAGATTGCAGGAGCTTCTGAGAACCCAAATTGAGAAGACAGAGGACCTCTGTGAGAGGCACAAAGCCTTTGAATTCCTTCTACACATGAATCAGCCCTCCCCTCAACCATCACCTCAAGATCACCCTTCACAACCCACATCTGACCCCACTTTATCACATCTCATTGACGTTAACCCTACATCCCATCCTTTCACACATGACATCAATCCCAAACTCCCTTCCCCACCTATCTCTTCAGGCCATGTATCCCCATCTCAGATCTCCTAAACATCTTCTCCAGTGCCAACAACTAGGTCACCCGAGAACACTCCTGCATCTGGCCTGCTCCAGCACACTGACCTCATAATTCATCAAGTTCTGATAGATATTGGTCAAGAAACATCCAAGTCAGTTGAAGCTGCTGCATCATCCCCATCCAAGCCACCTGAACCTACTGTATCAGCCGCAGCCACCCATCCTGATAATGTGAACAAGGGGCAGAAAGGAAATTCAGAGGGGAAGGCAGACGACTAGGCATACTATATATACAATTTAATTTTGTGTTCTAAAATAAAACTTATGTATTCTGTTGCAGTTACTTATGCATTGTTATTTATATAGAACTGAGGCAAAGTGTTATGAAGTACTGATGCATTTTGATGCTTTTCTTACTCGTTATGTCATTAATGTAGTGATATGAAATATCCTTTTTTTCAATGCCATATTGATTTAAGATGTGTTTGTTTGGAATTGAATAATTTGAAACCTTTACTAGCAATAAGTGTAGACATATCTGTGTTTAACTCCATTCCTCTACAATAAAAGGTTCTTGTATAATAAAAAAGCCACATATAGTTGCATTCCTTACTCTTCATTATTCAAAGGTTGAAAAATGCAAGTGGATTGACATTACATGAATTTACAGTTTGAGACTGGTACCTTTCATTCGAATGAGTAAGTATTTCATTCGAATGAAATGTTTGATCTGCAGTGTTATGCATCAAGGTTGTTGCATGTTATTAGGCTCTCATTCAAATGATAAAAATTCTCATTCGAATGACAAACTACATTCTTCGATATTAATCTCCAAATCTCATTCCAATCTTATGAAGATGGTTCCTCATTCAAATGAGCCAAAGGGGCCATTCGAATGGCCATGTACATAATTCAATATTCATCTCCAGCACTCATTCGAATATCCTGAAAATGTGGGGTATCATTCGAATGAGCACACGGCTCATTCGAATGAGGCACTACATACTTCTATATTCATCTCCAGCACTCATTTGAATATCCTGAAGATGTGGGGTATCATTCGAATGAGCACAAGGCTATTCGAATGAGGCACTACATACTTCTATATTTATCTCCACAACTCATTTGAATATCATGAAGATGTGGGGTTTCATTCGAATGAGCACAAAGTGCATTTGAATGAGGTACTACATACTTCAATATTCATCTCCATAACTCATTCAAATATCCTTAAGATGTGGGGTTTCATTCGAATGAACACAAAGTTCATTTTAATGGGGCACTACATACTTCAATATTCATCTCCATAACTCATTTGAATATCTTGAAGTTGGAGCCTCATTCGAATGGTCCACTGGGGTCATTCGAATGACCAAGTTTATACATCAATATCATCGCCATAATGCATTCGAATATCCTTTAGATTCATTCGAATGAGACACAACATTTCCTACCTTTAATATTTATGAAGTCATTCGAATATGCTGAAGATTAGATCGTGCCGTGTTAAAAAATGTGCTAGAACCTCATTCGAATGCTTTTACATTCATTCGAATCCAATTGAAATTTTTTTATTTATGACAAATCCTTATATTTATACTTAAGGCCAATATTGTCATTACGTTCAATTTTCTGATGGAATTTTAACCAACCAAACAAAAAAATTTCCATCAAACCATTTTCCATTCCAGTGGCAACCAAACAGCACACCCAAAAAAAATTTCCTTTCCATTCCATTCCATCCAATTCCTATGTGTTCACCGAGCCAAACGGGCCGTTAATCTTCAATATTCTTCTCCCATGGATATTGTTTACATGCTACACATAGTTAACATGCAACTCAATTTTTTTACTGGATAAGAACCGTGGGAAAGAAATGGCTGAAGTGTTGGAGGTGTTTCAATAGTCCACATCGTATCCTCACCATCGTTGGAGGCGTTGCTATCATGGGAGAAGCAAGTCGTCGGACATGGCATGCACAATAGTTTTCAAATCTGCCGATCGTAGACGATGGTTAAGGGATCAAAAGAGGTGAGATGCCAAAAACAAGATGCTAAAGATCACATGGATGTCATCGTTATGTCATGTGCTCGTCTGTGATGGTTTAGGCTTGCATGGGTTGGGGTCAAGGTTGGCATCACCGATGGTTGGTGGTTGCAGTTGACGTTGCTGGCAGTTTGAGGTGAAGGAGATGAATATGTGGGATAAAATTAGAATTCCATATAATTTTTTAGTATTCAATTGATTATCTCATGTAATCTAATTCCATGACCTCCTTTTTATGCTAAAGAAACTTCATCATGGAAATGAATTCAATTTCCATATTTATCCATTTCAATTGCAGCATACCAAACAGGGGAATTATTTATTTATGCTAGAAAGAATTCTGTTATTTTCCATCTTAATGGACAATTTTGTGACGTGAACACCTTTTAACATCATTCAGAAGTCATATGATATTAATGCAGAGAATACTTTTGATGAGATGCTATATTGATATCAAGGCACTTATAATCAATATGTTTAAAAAACCTCCCAAACTGTCAAACTAATATCATATAAGTTATATTATAAATAGGGTTAAGGTGCAGAAATTCTAGTTGACTATAGCAAAGTGTGAAGCTGGCACCAACAACTATTGTCATAGTACTATTTAAAATGGGTAAAAAAATGCTAGGGTCGTAACACCTATTAAATTTTGAAATGGAGGACCCACTATTTTGTCCACATCTGCATTAAAGCCTATATTGACCTTATGTACGTGGTAGGTGAGAAAAATTTATGGCTTCCCTTCCACAATAGAAACCCATCTGACTTCACTCAAAAAAAAACAAAAAGAAATCTATCTAACCCAAGGGAAATTGGAGTAGCATCAGAATGAGAAGGGCAAGCTAGGAGAGGAGATAGCATTGTAGTCTTCCTCAACATCAAGAAGCTAAAGGAGGTCGCTCTAATAAGGCAGCTAAGTCATGAGGATGTTTTGAAGGTCCTGTGCGTTATTGCCAACACAAATTGGTGGCTCCCCAATGGACTTCATAGATGGACGGGAACCAAGGAGAAGGTTCTATGGGTGTCAAAAATGCTGCCAAGTAATAATGTTGGTTTTTGGATGGTGTGAGGGTGTAGATGTTGAGCGATAATGATTGTTGTTGACAAGATAGGGGATGCAGCTATTTTTCTTGGCATGATTGTGAGTTTGGTGAGAGGGCAAGCGTGGTGATTAAATAGCTACTTGATCATGTTGACAAACTGTACAATGAGGATTGGAAGATATGAAGAGGCAATGGTGGCCAATGGGAGTGTGAAGGGGTCGATTCATTGCATAGACAACTAAGGAAGTTGAAGCGCAGTTGTGAGATGCAAGCAATTAAAGCAAGGAAATGGGACATGAAGTTTAAAATTGCATTCGGTAGCTTACTAGTGACATGGTTTTGGTTGCTTTATGTGTATTTTTGGGAGATTAGTATCTGATATTAAGTGAAATGAAGTTGCCATATTTTTGCAATAATGAAATGTGGAAATTGTATAGGAAGTTACCATGAATGTGCAGTCATGAAATGAATTTTTGTTGTTATGTTTTTGAAATAAAGTTGACATATTCTGATTGAATTCATTTGGTTGCCTTTGGAAATAGAAACATATATGTAAACAACAATAAAGCTCCCACCACATATTTGATCTTAATAACAAGATTCAAAATACGAAGTTTGTGATGAAACTGAAAATGATGTGATTTTGATATATTAGAAGATGCTCCTACCGACAAAATATGCAAGACTTCACACTAAAATAAGAGCAAAAATGGTGGTCTTGCTACTAACACTATTAAACCAAAATTCGTAGTTTGTGATTACTAATGATACTATTACATCTAAAACAAAAAGAAAGCATAACAACATATATACTAGTGTTGTTGAAGGTGGCCTGACTCTTTCAAATGGTGCTTTGTCTTTGTGCTAGCAGTTGTCGAGTTGTAACACATGGGCCGCCTTTCAATTTGAGACCTGGTGGCCGAATAGGTGGTTGAGAAGGTTGTGGGATGGACAAATGTGTCCTAACTTGAATCGTTCTTGAACCAACCTCCTTTGTGGTAGAATTTGAACTTTGACCCTTAACATTCTCAATTTTCTTTTTCATTTGGTATTGGAAATTTCTTTAGCGGGTCACCATAATGGTGCATTTATTCTTCAGCAGAACCTTCCTCAATAATCACCTTTAAGCTCATTCCAGGCTGTACAAACACAATAAGTAGAAACAATGTAGAAGAGCATACAGTAGTCACATTGTAGGCAATCCTTCCAGCATCTTCATCTATATTGATTCCCATACCACACTCAACTCTAGGCTAGTATGAAGAATTTTTCCTTACTTTTAGTTTTGGCAACAGCTGTGTGGATTGAGATGCAGGGGGTGGCTATGTTGTTTGAGATGCATGGGATGGCTGTGTGGATGGAGATGCAATGGAAGTGTATGTGATAGAGATGCAATGAGTGGCTAAGATGCAATTTCAGAGGCAATTGGTTGCTTCCTCTTCTTACGTACATGTATTTATTTGCTAGATGAGGGGCCTGAATTAAGAAACAAGTTAGAACATAATGATTTGTAATTGGTAGAAAATATCACAATGTCCATAATTCCTCTATTGAAATTCTTCTGTTTTGACCCTTTTCTTTCTCGGTCTTCCAGGTAATGTACAAATGGGTGGGGGTTGTATTGGTAGATATTTATTTGTTTGCCTCTAACAGCTGTAACTTAGTCAGATAGATAACAAGATATGTAACTTTGTGGTAAAAATGAGAAATTTTGGTTATGGAATCAATCTTTGAATGGTACATGGAACATATTGCATGTTGGCATGTGATTCCAGTTAAATTCCATGCTCTGCAAGTGCACATTTCACTATTTAAGTACATTGTGTATAGGTCTTGACCCTCAGTAACCTCATGCTCCTGATCCCTACTGAAAATGACTCAACAGTTGCCAACTAGGTATCTATTAGCCTCACATAATTACATACATCTCGGGTTGTAATTACATTTCTAGGTTTGTACATGGCTTTCACTATCTGCCCATTTGGCCATCATCTTCAGTCTTATCGTATCAATCATCCTAACTACTGGAGGGAACCTATACTCATCTATCCAAGAGTTTAAACTCTCACTAATATTGTTGTCCATAGATCAAGACTTGCATCGAGATGCGAAATAAGCTCTTACCCATGTTTTCGGGTTATACGAGAATGTTACCTTAGCTGTTGGTTTACTCAGTCTACTTAGAGCTTTGAGATTGTCTAGGAATTCTTCCTCAAACGAACTCCATGTATAAGAAAAAAATTATTTTTCAACTCATTTCCTCTCCATCTTTTACTCCAGTTCACATATATATGCCTTGCACACAATCTGTGCTCAGCATATGGGAGAACCTCACTTACAACATTCAATTAACCTTGTTAAAATAGAAGATAATGGTTAAGATCAAGTGCACCTAATATAACAACTAAAAACATGGATTCAACTACCTGTTACATGTTAGAAATCAATGTCACAGCGGTGCCAAAATTTGATCTCTAGTCGTTTTAAGACCAAATTTAATACTCAAGATTATGTAGCTAGTGGCACAATCCTAAGGTCGATTCTCTAAGGAGCTTGGATGTCTCTAAGTACTAGTTAGCAAATTAATTCAACAAGATTAAGGGAATTGGTTTTTGTCATTTTAATCTGGATCAAAGCGTTATCCTAACTATTGTTTATGTGATTTTCTTGTTACCTAATTTGAAAGGAAATAAAACTAGAATAGGAAAGTGAATTCGTATGTAAGTAGCTTCCTGGGAGTTCATGACTTTGCCCTCATCACTCAACACTAATATACATTCAACCCAAATGCATTCCGTTGTCACTCCTGCTCAGATATGAATGAATTAAAAAGGTGTATTTATCAGCCACTTCCAAGAACAGTATTGATCAATATTGCTCCGAATTTATTCACAACAGCCATACCTCATAGTCAATCAACTACAATCATAACGTGCGTTAGTAAATCCAATCATAACCTGAATTTATTATACTTTTTTGAGAGAACAATGCCTAAATCTGTTTAGCAAATCATCCATTCAAGAATTAAAATCAGGAAGAGCAACTCAGTGAGAGGATGAACTCCCTATTAACAAGCTCCGACTCAGTCATGACTCCCAGGAAGACAAGGTGATTAGCTGGACATAGCGACTCCTTTAACAATAATTATCTGCACACCAAGCATCACCATGGCTATAGTAGCAGCGTGTTTGTGATGATGGAGCTGGAGTCTTCTCTCTTTCCCTTTAGACTCGAGTCTGAGATGCAGAGAGGATGAGACTTCGGAGCAATGGAATGGACGTGGTGCTGACAGAAGGTAGAGGGTGATGAGAAGAAATGGAAGGAGAAGGTTTTATGCTGATCTGGAAAGAAGATCTGAGAAGGAAGGATGAAAATGGTGCTGTGATTCAGATCAAGTGGACAGTGAGAGAAGATGACGTTGGATCTGATAAGGACTGGAGAGCACCTCCTATGTCGGTGAGGATGAAGGAGAGACGGAGGACTTCAAAATGCAGACTGGACGCGAGCAAGAATTTAGGGCTGTCTCCGGGCGAGTGGATCCATTCTCTCGGTGCCGTGCTAATCTCTCCCTCAAAAAAGAGTGGTTGAATATCCTCTTGTCTAAAGCATGATGCCTTTCATTTCCTTGCCTCCTGGTCCGAAACGTGTCCTCCTCCAACACTCATCAATCAGATTACCCAGACGTGATACTTCTAGCTGACGTGCCCCTTTTTTTTTCCAGCTGTACTCCTTCCTTCTCAACTAATCTCCTCCTGTTAGTTAGCCTCCAATGAAAATCAGTTTGTCTCCTTTCTTTTTCAACAATTTCTTTCCCTTTTTCCAGCGGTCCCTTTGTTGTTTAGTTTCAATCAGTTGCATTTTTCTGGCTTCTTGGTTGCATTCGTGGACTTTTTGTAGCTGTACGGACATCAAACTTTGTTGGCTTCAGTCAAGAAATTTGTTGGCTGAAGCATGTGGCACATAGAGCATCTAGACCCCGTTGGCTTCAACCAAAACTTCTGTTGGCTGAAGCATGTAGCACAGAGAGCATCAGGACTTCGTTGGCTTCAGCCAAAACTTCTGTTGGTTGAAGCATGTGGCACAGAGAGCATCAGGACTTCGTTGGCTTAATCCAAAACGTTAGTTGGCTAAAGCATATGGCACAGAGAGCATTTGGAAGCCTTGATCCTTCAATATTAATTCTCCAATGTCCTACATATTAACACAAACTGATTATGCACTTGAATAGAGCTTGAATAGAGATTTAAAGAATGGTAAAATATCTCAAAATTGGCAAAAAATTCCTTTCATCTCTTATTAACACAAAATCTCCTTTAATTGACCCCATTAAGCACAAATAACATACAGAAAAGATTAATATTCTTCATGCAAAATATGGATTTATCACTCAACATCCTTTTTCATATCACTAATCCTAAATTTTGATGTGTCCTAAATTTTTTTCCTTGTACTGTTTTGCCTACCAGTTCACAGTAGCTCTTGGGTTTTTGTGCACCCTCACACATTGATTCTCTTCACATATGGTCTTAATCATGAACCCTACTTGTACCTCATAGGTTGAAGCATATAGGACAAATGTGCAGCCCTTTTGACACGCAACTTTTATCAATTTCCTATCACTTTTGGCAAAACTGAGTTTAACTACCTTCATGATTTGACACCTATTTATAGCCTTTTTAGTTCCTACTTATCTACAAATGTCATACCTACCAAGAAAAAAGGCCTTCCATCAGAGCCCAATAAATCACCACCCCTCTAACTTCTTCCAAAGGCCCATCATAATACTTGGGGCCCAACTCATCATCATCATTATCAGCATCATCATGGTCACTTCCATCATCCAATGCCACTTCATAATCTGATTCAACACTATCCTCCGTGTTAGAGCTCCCACTTTCACCCATGTAGCTTTCATCTTTGCTATCAGAACCATCTTCAATGTCACAACCATCCACACCAAACCAACCTACATTAATTGTATTTCCACCCCTACTCTTATTTGACGCTACTTCTTTCCTCTTATCCGACTACATTTGATCTATATCTATGGTGTTTTCAGGTGCATCTGTTTATATGTCATCATTAACAATATCATCAAGTCCTTGACCAAAATCTCTATCTACATCTTATAAGTCATCTAACACTTCCATTTCATTAATAATCTCTTGTTCAGTTTGCCAACCCCTCTATCCCTTTCATTTTCCACAACCCCTTTGTCTCTGTCATTTTCCTTGGCCCACCCATCGCTCTAATACAATCTGCAATACTATTATGCCCCTCAGGCAAGCTTTTCTTCACATTTTCCCAATTACTTCTTGTCAAAGAACAAATCTCTCTTACCTTTTTCACTAATCATGCCTACTTTTCCTCTAAGATCTCCTCCATATTTCAATCTTCATTCATAGCATTGTCCTCATCGTTTGACGCCATTGAATCTGAAACAAACACAAAACAATACTAAATCGAGGGCTCCAATCGCATTTCACTTCACCCACTACACTATAATACTTAATGGGTCCCATTTGATGCTTACCTGATTCTGTCTTATCTCTTCCTTTTCCCAATCGTAACTGTAGTAGATGAATCTCAGCACATGCATTTCCGCCCTCCACGATCTTTCTCTCTTGCAAGCCTTCTGGCTTCTTGAACACAGAACCCTATACTTACTTTCTCTCTTTTCTCCCACGATCGCCAATTCCCTCTACCGTTTTTGCTTTGTTCAGTTGCTTTTTTCAATTTCAGATAGGGTTATAAACATTTGTTTCTCATGTATCCTACTACTTCCAAAAGCTCATCCTTTAACTGCGACGTATGACTTATTTCCAATGCCACATCAATGTACTCCTCATCATCCTTGGTCAAAATTTAGTAAGTTTACGATCAACGTACATACAGATGATGACCCTGGCTTTTTTGACCAGTTTTAAATAGTACATAGGCATTTTTGAACCTTGACGATAGTTTTTGGTACCAGCTGCACATTTCGCTATAGTCAATGGACACTTTTGCACCTTGACCTTTAAAAATAAATATGGTATAGTTATGCTTTCATTCTATTCTGCGATACCCAATATTTTTCTTTGGAGTGATCTTTGTGACCAATTTAGTATCTTCATAAAGAAATTACCTTTTCCGATGGCAAAAAAATAAATAAAGAAATTACCTTTCTATTGCGCAAAATAAATTAAAAATATTTCATATTTATTATATTATATTTTATAAATTCCTTAATATAAATGTAATATATACGTTTATTTTTAATTTGTAATTCAAATTATATTAATTCAGATAATTTTTTCTAATATAATATATATTGATACAAAGACATGTATAAAGGATTGTATCAAAAAAAACAAAGAGAGACATGTATAACGGGAATATTTTAAATACCTCACATATTACCAAAACTAATGTCTAATGCCATAAAATTATAATATAAATAAATAGGAAATATTTATCTTCCCTTTCTAGATTTTCTCTCTCAGATTTTTTTTCCCTTTCATGTTATGTTTCACATTTATTTTTATTCCATTCTCGTTTACGAAGCGCACTTACTATCGCATTAATTAAATTTTGATTGTTGGGGCAAAAAATTAAAATTTGATCCTCCGGTCTTGTTGTCATGAGTACCACTTTTGTCTGGATTCAGTTTCACAGTCAGGCTCGCCAGTCGCCATGTGGAAAGCTGCAAACCCTATGACTGGCAAGTTTTTGACCTTTTGTGGGTTAAAGTGAGACCCAGAAAAGAATCTCCATCTTTGCCGGTCTCTACACGGGATTCTCATACCGTTTGCGTCTCATACCAGCCCAAACCCGCTAGAGCTTGCATGCTTCCAGTTTATTGAAGGTGAAGCTCTCTCTGTTACTCGCATTTTACCCAAATTGCAATTGAAATATCTCCTTTTCATTTGGAGTTCTATGATTCTCTTGAGCGCCTCCTTTTTTATGCTTATATTATTAATGCATGTCCATTTTTTTGCTTTCTTTTGGTTATTTGTTACTTTTTTGCCTCTAATCTGTAGTGTTTTTACTTAAGCATATGTGAATCTTCGGTTTTTCTGCTTCCCTTGTGTAATGGTGTGGGTTTAGGTTACCACGCTTTGCTGACTGCTCACCAGAACCAATGCCAGGGATTAAAAACCTGAAGAGTAACATTATTCAAATTACATCTCATATTGATGTATAGACTATCATAGATGGGCTTTAATAATTCAAAAGTCAACGATGATGGATTATTCAGTTGTTTATTTTAAGAAAAAGAAATTGTTCGAACATAACTTGTTAAAGGAAAAGGTCATCTGCCTGTTCCTTATTTACATTCTGGTAAAGATCACATGTTCCTTTTAGCTAGTTTATGATTTATTAAACTTTTACTGTCTTTGGTCAGAGATATGGACCTCCATATGTGAAGGCGTTTTCTAATTCCTAATGGACCAAAAGTATTGGATGACCTTTGATACCATTATAGTGAAGCAATTATAATTCATGATGAAATGTCTGATCACATTGATTGCTTTACTTGGGCTCAATGTGTAAGTTATATATATGAAGTAATAATCAGTATACCAATAATGTTTGTCTTCAGGTGCCATACCATCAAAGCCTAAGAGGAACTGGAATGGATCACAGCTCAGATGAAGATACCGACATTAGTGAATCTGAAATAAACGAGTATGAAGAAAAATCTTATGAAAAACTTAAAAACAGGAGTCTCCTTGTGAAAAACTCAGATGAGACTTTCAATTGTCCCTACTGTAAGAAGAGAAAGCGAAGTTACTTGTACAAGGACCTCCTTCAACATGCTTCTGGGGTGGGTCAGAGCAGTTCACAAAAGAGAAGTGCTAGGGAAAAGGCTAATCATTTGGCTTTAGCAAAATATTTGAAAAATGATCTTATGACTGTGGATGGTCCATCCGAACCTGTAGATGTTCAATCAGAACTTGCAGATGAAGGCAAACCTCGTGTCAACCAAGATGAGCAATTTGTGTGGCCTTGGATTGGAATTGTAGTTAATATTCCCACTCGACGAGCAGAAGATGGACGTTGTGTGGGGGCAAGTGGATCCAAGCTACGGGATGATTACAGAGCCAAGGGTTTTAACCCTGTAAGAGTCAACCCTCTGTGGAATTTTCGAGGTCATTCTGGAACTGCCCTTGTAGAATTCAATAAAAGCTGGCCTGGCTTAGATAATGCATTGGCATTTGAGAGATATTATGAATCAGATCATCATGGGAAAAAGGATTGGTATGCTGAAACTGAGCAGAAGTCTGGTCTTTATGCATGGGTTGCTCGTGTTGATGACTACAAATTGAACAACATTATTGGGGAAACTTTGCGAAAAATGGGGGATGTCAAAACCATACCTGAACTTATGGAAGAAGAAGCGCGAAAGCAG
>JANTPZ010001483.1:0-22409 GCA_025593235.1 Vachellia pachyceras | reverse complement strand
CCAGTAATGCCATACTCTCAGCCACTAAAACGGAATGACCATTGATCATTTTTGTTTTTTAGGGGCAATATTCTTTTTCTTCCTTAGGAGAAAACCCTAATATGAACAGTTTCTTTTGTTTTTTAGGGTCAAAACCATAACATTGGACTTGGGAACATCTGTATACGAGAAAATAGACATTGAACCGGTAAAAAATTGATTTACAACCGAATTACTACAACTAACATTTTTCACTTCCATTTTTGGGTATTTTTATGTTCATTTTGTGGAATGTCTTTGATCAGAGTGTTACAAGTATGTGGTTGTCACAACTATTAGAAAACGAAAGTAACATGTGTATCTATCGTGTCCATTTTTTGAATTTGAGCTGAACGTACCGTTAAAAAATGCTACAATTTTTTCAGAAAAAGACAATTTGACATACGTTTAGGATACTATTTGCTACAATTAACATGGGAGTGTTGCTTAGATATGAATGCGCTTATTTTTTTTTTAGGTTAATTGGGTTGAGATGGCTCGAAGGTAGATCAAACGATCAAGCTTTTGACATTCTGTGATGTCCGATGCATGACAATTTATGAATTATGAATAATATGAATAATAAGCTCAATCGCAAGTACAATAAGCTAACACCAAGAACTGTTTGGTTCAATTGACACTGAGCATCTCCATAAGTGTTACCTAAGCATGGAGTTTCATATTAACCATATACGAGTAAAGAGGTTTAATCAAGAGGGGGTGAATTGGTAACTCTCAAAAGCTTTTGTTAATAATAAGAGAGTAAAGAGGTTTCATAAAGCATTAACTGAAAGAGACAGAGAAGAAAATCAACACGGAAATTTATCTTGATTCGGTTCTCTCTGACCTACATCCAATCCCTAGACTTCTCTGAGATTTGCAATTAGCTTATCAAACTATTAGATATCCACATTGGGTGCTTGAGGATGTATTAGTGAAAGTTAAAGATTTGATTATCCTTGCAGACTTTTATGTGTTAGACATGTCTAAGGAGAATATGAGTAAGGGTGGATTAATTTTGGGTAGACCTTTTATGAGGACTACAAGAACTAATATTAAAATATATGAGGATTACTATGTCTATTGATGATAATTTTGTGCATTTCAAGATGTATGAAATAATGAAACAACCACATGAAGACTACTCTTTACTTGATGTTCATTTTATTAATGAGTTGCATGATAATACTTATGTTGAGCATGAATTGATTTCTCATAAGTAATTGAGTTATGTTGACGCACGAATTATTACTTCTACCCCCTTATCACCCCTATTCTTCTACTTCCCCCTGACATGGTAGTGACGTGATATGTTCTAATGCTAATTCATTCGATTACACTCTTTCCACTCCATATGCTGCTTTGGCTATTGATGATATGCTTGTTGAGTCTTCCACTAACCTAAATATGCGTGAGAAAGGTGTTATTTGTGATGTTGATACAAGTTATAGTGGATCTATCAAGACTCATTCAAAGAGGTCATTTAACATCTTTAAAGCCTTAAGAAGTGAAGTCAATCTAGTCAAGGTGGTGTGCCAAGTGCATACTAATCCCTTACCACCTTTAAAGCCCAAGTATGATGAGACAGAAAATGGAAGAGAAAATAATGAGTTTGGAAGATCCACAGTACTTCAACTCCATGCATTGTCCATTGACTTAAAGAGTTTGACATTTGAAAAGCTTCATCGCCAAAAGTTCACATTTGAAGTTGGAGACTATGTCATGGCTTATGTGCCTCACTACTCTACCCCTCATGATGAATTCAAGGGGACATGGATTGATTTCAGAGGTAGTCGTGAAATGTCATAAGAAGGCTTACAAATTAAAGGATGGCTATTGAGGAAATTTCCATACTAGAGTCAATCGCCTCCATTTGTATCACATTTTCTACAAGTCTCAATGATAAGGTTGCATCCTTCCTTTCCCTTGTTCTTATTGTTTTGGACTGATTTGCATGGTTATATGTTCAAGAACAAATGTGGGGAGGGTATCACTAATAGGAAAGATAGCTATGTTATGCCCAGTGTATATTGTTTTTGCATTGTTTTATGTGTTTAGGATGTAGTTGTGACTCTTTCTTTACATTGATCTCTTATTACAGTTTCATTGTTTATAATGAGTTTGGACTCACATTGAGGACAATGTAAGAGATAAGTGTAGGGGGATGGGCTATTGTTGTGTAAAAGAACTCTCTTGGTTAACTTGAGAATTTTTTAAAAAAAAAATTGGACTAATTTGGTTAGTAAAATGCACTTTTTGAGCCTTGAGAACTATATTTTGTGATAAATTGGCATATGATTAGTATCTCAATTACAATTTGATTAATTATGATTTAGAGCTTGTTGAAAGGAAATGTGAATGTCATATGCATTAAGTTTGAAGATTGATGCTTTGCTTAGGATTAATGAATGCAATTAGGAAATACAAAGTCTTGATGGAAGGATTTTGGGCCTATTTGTTGGTTTCATATATGTGATACATCCAACTACTCCATTACTCTCTAGAACTTGTCTTGGTTCTTGCTTGAGGTTGCACTTGTGTTGGCATGATATATGATTTAGGAATTCGTTTCATCAGCTAGATAAACCAAAAGGCCAACCCAACATGATTTCCCATTGTCTAATCCCTTTGAGCCCATCATTTTCATTTCACAAATCACTATTTCATTACATTCTAGGCTCAAGTACATTGCGTTACTTCTCAAGACAAGACTTGATTACATAATTGAACATTTAAATACGTTTTCAAATGTCTTTATGCATTGTTATACAAAAAGAAAAAAGAAAAAAAGCAGAGAAAAAGAGAGAGAGAAAATAGAAAAAAGGCAAAAAAGTATAGAAAAAGACGAATAAAGAAATAAAAAAGATAGAGAAAAGAATAAAAGAAAGAAAATGAAAAAAATTTGATGAAAAAAAAAAAAGAGAAAGGTCCATATGCATTTACTTAGTAATGTATACAAATGATTGGTGATACTATCATGTTTTTGTTCCATCATTTATGCATATACTTGAGTCATATACTATTCATGATACTTCACTTGTTTCTACCCATCCATTTGTTTATACCCACCATCTCATTTATTGACTTTTCCAATATTACAACCTAATAAAAGACCTATTGATCTATTTGTACCATTGCTATTAGCGGTGGAGAGACTATAACCACTACAAGCATATGATAGAGTCTAGTTGGATGGATGATTGAGTGAAAAATGCTCCCATTGAGAGAATTGAGTGCAAACACTTAACCTTGTGAGGTATCTTAGTTGCATTCATTCTTGGTTAATCTTTGCATTATTGCTTTGTTTTTTTAGCATGTGGTATGAGCATGGATTGGAGATAAGTAATAAATCATTGTTACTAATTATGATTCTTGATGCTTGCATTTGTTTATTTCTTTTTATTTTTGATTCTTGACTTAACATAGTTTTGCCCAATAGTATAAAAGGTTAAGTGTGAAGAATTGAATTAATTGAATTTTTATCAATTGGATTTGTAGCATTTTAGGGGATTTTAATGTTATTATTAGGCTTTTATTGAGTTTAATTGCATTAATTATGAGTAACGATGATTATATGAAATTAAAGCCAATTAAGAGTATTTTGAAAGAAATTGGTCTGAAAAGATAAAATAAAAAAATGTAGATAAGGACCAAAACTCAAATCCATTTATTATATTTTATTTTATTTCAATTATTATTATTATTATTATTATTATTATTATTATTATTAGTACTCTTTGTTTTTAGGTCTCTCATTGATACACACTCATTCCACGCGGCGGCGGCATTGTTAATTACTTCACCCATTCATTCGCATTCGAGCCCAAACACTCCAACACAAGGCGCCAACTGAAGCTTCATTTTGGGCGACCTGGAAGCCCAACTGAAGCTTCATTCGCATCTCCACATTTACTTAGGAGATTTAGACTCAGATCCCAAATAAGTAAAATATTTAAAGAATGGTTTCATGTAGAAAAATATTTAATGAGAAGTCCCATTGACAACATGAGGTGTTGCCAATACAATGACCTCATGTTGTTAACGGGACCTTTTATTAAATATTTTTCTCTATGTGATCATTCCTTAAATATTTTACTTATTTGGACCTAACACTAAATCTCCCTTACTTAATCATTCCATTAACCGCCACTGTGCCATCCATTTTTCGTTAGCCGCCATGCATCAAGGGGAAAATTCATGCCGCCACTGTGCCATCCATCAAATCCTCATTCATCAATTATCCTCATTCAACACATCGCCACCCACTCAATTCTCTAACCAATGCATCCGTCCAATGGTGATAAGAAGCTAACATGAGTTTTTGAGCAATTAGGGGAATTCTTTGAATTTTAATTTCACTTTCTAATCTCAATACGTGTAGATTGTAATTCTAAGTTGTTAGAGTTTATGATTTATATACATATATGGAAGATGATTATGATCGGTTGATATAATCTGGATTGTAATATTTGTGTTAGATTGGTACTTTGGATCGTGATTAGACTATAACACTTTTGTTATTTAATTACTTTCTTTTATTCTCTTGAAATCAATTGATTTACTAGGTTTCTGAATTAATTGAGGTAAAAACGATCTTTTATAAATTTAACACGAGTTAAATACTCAGATATTCTTAATTGATTAATTGAATATAGATTTAGATTAAATTAAAAAGTTAAAAATATTGATTAGTAAGGGTTCTTGCTAATCTTGTATTTAGTTAAAAAAAGAACTTAATATAAAATTGGACAAGGAATGTTAGTGGATTCAATCACCTAGGACATCCATTTTATCGAATTTAAATGCATTCGTTTAGTTTAATTAGATAGTAAAACACATTTGATAATTTTTGGTTAATTTTTTATTTACATTAAATTACTTAGGAATTAAATATAGGCTCTATGTAGAGATTGACCTAGGTTAGTGTTACTATATTTCATTTTTCTTAGTTTTTATTTGATTGTCCCCACGACATGGCTCATCACTAATAGACTGAGATAATGTTAAATAAAGTAGTACTCGAGTTATGATACTTAATACTTCAATGTTGTTTGAAAAATGTTTAGATAATAACTGAAGTTCATGAAGTAGTATTCAAGTATTATATTCATTGCTCGAGTTCTATTAATAATTGATACTCTAGTTCTTCTGAAAGTATTACAATGAAAAAGATGAATACTTTAATCCATTTCTTAAGTTCTAATGAAAGTGTTAAGAAGTTAATACAGTACCAAAATTTTTCTAATAATACTCGAGTGTTTGTAAGGCTTTCTAATACTAATCTTCCATTGATCATCGAGTTTTCCTGAAAGCATTGAAAAATCTCTTCAATACTCAAGTTTTGTAGGATAGTACTAGAGTATTGTCAATACTTTTAATACAACTCGAGTTTTCTTAAAAAAATGTTTGAGTTCTAAAGCTAATTGAAGAAACGATACTCGAGTATTGTGAGACAAAACTTGCTTATTGTCAATACTTCCACCAAAACTCAAGTATTCCTGGAAATGTTGAGTTGTAAAAATTGAACCATAAGAATGATACTCGAGTATTGTAATCAAGAACTCAAGTATTACCAATACTTCTACCAAAACTCAAGCTTTCTAGAAATTATTGAATCTTGAAAGCTGATTTTTAACACTCAATACTCAAGTATTAGAGACAAAACTCGAGTATTGCCAATACTTCTAAAAAAACTCGAGTTTGTATGAAAGTGTTGTATTTTAAAATCATCTTTTCAAATAAATCAATACTCAAGTATTGTTAACATTTTCATCAATACTCTAATTTTCTTTGAAAGTATTGTGAGTGATGAGTTCTATCACTTGAATGTGCAAAAACCATACTTGAGAATCATGATACTTGAAAATGTTTTCTATTAATTCATAATTCTTGCAAACATAAAACACATTTGTTATCATTAAAACACATTATCAACAGAGAAAACCATAATATCAAAACCATAATGTTGTACTTGGGAACATCTATATACGAGAAAATAGACATTGAACTATTGGGTTTGCTAAAAAAAAAATAGTACCAACAAAAGTTGTTTCCACCGGTAAAAAATTGATTCACACCCACATTATTACAACTGACATTTTTCACTTCCATTTTTGGGTATTTTTATGTTCATGTTGTGGAACGTCTTTTTTCAGAATGTTACAAGTATGTGACTGTCACATCTATTGGAAAACGAAAGTAACATGTGTATCTATCACGTCCATTTTTGAATTTGAGCTGAACCGTTAAGAAATGCTACAATTTTTTTTTTTCAGAAAAAAAACAATTTGACGAGTATTGATACGTTTATGATACTATTTGCTACAATTAACATGGGAGCGTTGCTTAGATATGAATGCGCTTATTGTTTCCCAGTTAATTGGGTTGAGATGGATCGAAGTTGTAGATCAAACGATCAGAGCTTTTGACATTCTGTGATGTGCGAAACATGACAAATTATGAATAATATGAATAATAAGCTTAATCGTAAGTATAAGAAGCTAACACTAACAACTGTTTGGCTCAATTGACACTGAGCATCTCCATAAGTGTTACTTAAGCATGGAGTTTCGTGTGTGATGGATGCATAAATTCATTTCTTTGAATGAGGGATGATTTGGATTGGACTAAATCAGTGGCGAACTCAGAATCCTGGTTTAGGGATGCAAACTAGTTTTTTAATAGTGAGTTCAAGATAAATGAGACTTATTTTTAATATGTTTTAAGAATAATTTGAGTAAAAATTTAGTGAGTTCAAAATTAACAATTGTGTGTGTAAAATAAATCACATAGTACTAATATATACATAATTTTATGAAAGTTTGGTGCGGCTGAACCCCTGACTGACATATAGGTCCGCCCATCGACCAAACAACGGCGTCGCTCTGAATGTCACCTCAATCTTCAAATAGGTCATTCTCATGGTTTAAATTGTTTTATGGGTTGAATGAAATTGAACCATGTGGAAACTGGCTTTAGGATCAGAAACCACATTGGAGAGCAGAAATTAATTCCATGAACTATGCTAGAGGCTTACTTGAGGTATAAATGGGGAAATTACCTCAAAAATGAATTTTTATATAATTATTGAATTTTGATTTAATAGGGATAATGAGAAAAATCTAATAACAAAAATAAATACCAAGATGCCTCTAATAATTGGGCAAAAAATAAAGGAAATTAATTTTAAAAATTATTTAAATTTATAAAATGGTTTCAGGCACTTCACATAATAGGGATTAAAGCACATTTTTCTGCGGAGATAACTTGTCTTTGTTATACCCAACTTTTTACCGTCTTTGTTTTCTTCCTTTTCAGGAAACCATAATTTGAACTTCATTTTCTTTTTATGGGTCAAAACCATAATGTAGTACTTGGGAAGATGTATATACAAGAAAATAGATATTGGACTATTGACTTATTGAGTATGCTCAAAAAAAAATATTATCGACAAAAATTGGTTCAGCTTATAAAGAACTGGTTCACAATTTACAAAGTTAACTTTAAAGTGTTGATACCTTGTTTTGATGATAACAAAAATCTCAACTTATGGCAGGATTTGGAATATGAGATAATGTCTGTGCAACTGTGTTGAAAATGTCAGAGAAGAATTTTGAAACTCGAGTCCCAGTTCTTGAAACTTCAAGTTCTATAATTGTTTTTCAAAACTGGAAGTTTTGAAAAGAAGTTTTGTAGTCAAGTCCAAAAACTCGAGTTCCATATTTTTCAAAACCTGAAGTTCCATAACGTGCAACCAAAACTAGAAGTCAAAACCTGAGGTTTCAACTTCAAGTTTTCTCACCACGTTATAGAACTCGAGTTCTATCTTTTTTCAAAACTCGAGTTCCACAACTATGACACAAAACTTCAAGTCATAACTTGAGGTTTTAGCTTCGAGTTTTGTCATCATGTTATAGAACTCGAGTTCCAAGTTTTTCAGAACTCGAGTTCCATAACTGTCTCTTAAAACTTGATTTGAAAACTAGAAGTTCCAATTGGAAGTTTTCACAGAACTCGAGTTCTGCTGTTTTCCAAACTCGAGTTCCATGAAATGGAAATTTTATCAGTTCAAAAACTTGATGTACAAACTCGAGTCCTCGCTGAAAGTTTTCCAAAACTCGAGTTTCTATTTTTCCAAACTCAAGTCTTGAGGGCCTTTTCGATTGAATAGCTTTAGAACTCGAGTCTTCACTTTCACAACTTGAAGTTTTACCATTGGACTCCAAAACCTGATATCAAAACCTGAAGTTTTCCAATAAAAGTTTTTCCTTACATAAACATGAACTTGATATAATGAAACTCGAGTTATGAGATGATGATAACTCGAGTTATCTCTTCTCTCTGACATGGCTTCTGACACAGCTGCATCTACTGCTATCAGAGCTTTCCTCTTTCATGCTGGAACATTTTGAATATTACTTAACTTCATAAATGCACTTTAATTTTTTTTATCTGAATAGCCAGGTCGTCCAAGGAATGAAGATGAGCATTTATAATTTACTCCGTTGCCGTTGAACACATTAATTGCAGTCATTAATGACAAACCTGAAAAGCCACGTATGTGAGTAATGAACTGAAGCTTCTTTCCAACGGATATTGAATTTCTGAGTAACAGCTAATGAATGAAGACTCAGATATAAATGAAGAAGCATTAAAGACAGAAAGCCAGATATATACGAGAATACTTGAGAACGCTATTACTGTCTTTCTGTCATCTTGTAAATCAATTCTTGTGAGCTTCAGTATTTGACTATCTACTCTTCGAGAGAGGTTATCTTGGCAAACCTTATTGTAATTTTGTGAGATATTCAAGGTTGGGACATTGAATTTGTTGAGTTGAGAAATTGTCAGAAAACAGAGTGCGCGAGACTCTGTTGTGTTACTTGTTGTGAGGGGGAGTGAGAATTTCCTTTGTAAAGGCCCAGTGAGCCTGGTTGTTGTTATCTAGTGGATTGAAAATCTCAGGAGAGCTCTGAGGACTGGACGTAGGTCAGAATGACCGAACCAGGATAAATCTGCTGCATTTTCTTCTCTCTGCTTACACCGGTGATTTCGTTTAATTTCTGCAATTAAATTTTTCAATTTTAAAATCTGACCAATTCACCCCCTCTTGGTCAAATCCTCTCTAATATAAAGCATTTGTTTCAACCCATATTTTTTTGAAATTCTATCTTACTCCACTTTCACAGAATTCTGTGTCTCGTTTTCCCCATAAATTTAGCCAGGGCGTCTCAAAAGTTTCTAGAACTTCACTTAGTCCCTTGGTCTTTGTAAATAATATTCATACATTAAAAAATTTCCTGACTTCTTGTTTTTGGTCCATGAGTTTTCATAAATTCTATTCTTGATCTAGCAAAAAAAAAATTCTATTCTTGATCGTATATGTTATTATTTTTTGAGAAAATATATTACAAATAATCATTTATCATGCATGACAAATTTTAGAAGATTGAGATATAGGTAAATTAGTATCAGTGTCAAGTGCCATTTATTCAAAATTAAGGATTGTTTTAATAAACTTATTGAAATATATATATATATATATCTATTGGCTCAAAATTTTTCTTGGCAGAATGGCAAAAAAATCCTGAAATTTACAAAAATCTCAAATCAAATTTTTTAAACCATTTTTGATATGATATTAACTATTACTGATAAGCAATTCATAACTTATTTTATAGTAAATACTTGATTTGTTATTTTTCATTTTCAAGTCCTTCTTTTTATCATTTTGTCACTTTTCTTTTGAAACTCATTTAAGCGGGAGTTTTAGAAATTGCAAACAAGAGGTTCATTCAATAAATTAACTTTGAAAATTAACTCTTAACCCAATTATTTTTGCCAAATGCTATGCCTTTGAACAGCCTAAATGACATGTAGAACTAATATTTGAATCTATTGTGAAAAACAGGTATTCGACAATGTTTCAAGCAATATTGCATCTAGTAATAGAATATCTGTATCTATAAAAAAGAAATATCAATATATTATTAAATGTAATAAAATATTTAATAAATTAAACTGTTCAAAAGTCATGCATAGTACAATTTATTGTTGAATAGAAAAGACATGTTATCTCTGAACTAAACTAGGTAATATTTGAGTTTTTAAAAAAAGAAAAAGTACAATAATTTGGTCTTATTTGTGAACATCCTTTTAAATTCTCATATAGATGTTTTAACTGTTAATTCATTACATTGCTTGAACTCTCTTGAGAGTCCAAGTCATTTATATGTTAAATTTATTTTTCTTTACAAATCTTGACAATGAGCTCTTAAAAAAATTTTAAATTGGTACTCATTGTTTATTTTTATTTCTCATCGTACAAATCATGGAAGGAGAAAATATGGGGAAGCAGTTAAATGATGGGCTCTATTATTATTTCATGGTTTTGCTTTCACACAATATAAGATCGAATGTGGTGACTAGCAGAAGAAAGAATGCCTCCACGTCAATAGCATTCTTTTCCCTTACTTCGTATAAACAGATCTCTACCCTTAGATAAAAGAAATGGATGGTCCAAATTTTATATTTTATAAAACTATTATTATAAATATAAATAAATTTAATCTATCAAAATATAATCTAAATGAATTATAAATGCATTTTATACAAGATAATAAAATTTTCACTTATAAATTATTATAATAATTTTTTCTCAAATTAAAACCTGAACCATCTATTATTTGATCTAAGGGTGTAGATCTATTTCTGAAAAAAAGGAGAAAGGTACTTCTGAGAAAATATTCTCCCAAATTATCACGGGGTATATTTAAAATATTTGAGTCAGAAATTAGGTAAAGTTATTAGTCGAAATATTATAAGAAAAAAATGGCAAACTTGTTGGACCATGGTTGGAGAATTTCAACACAAAGGGAAAGTTTACTTTTCTAATTATTGATTTTATAATAATTTGCTATCACAAACACAGAATATATTCATCAGGTAATTATTCGAATGATTAAAAATTTAATCTTTCAATAAAAAAAATTCAAATTCTTTTTATGTTTGTTATTATTAATTGCTAAAAATTATTCTAAGTTGATAAATACTTTTTTTAGAGATCACATCATTAGATATTGAGTTATTAAAAGTTCTTATTTACCTTGTATTTTGTTAAAGTGTGATACTAAAGGCCTTATATACCAGTTTTTATTTTAGTGTAGATTCAATCAACATAGAAAATGACATTTCTACAATAGTTCCGTTTCAAAAAAAATATTATTTTTTCTACAATAGTTCTGTTTATAATGAAATAAATTTCAAAATTTTAAACCTTAAATTATTTTTCTTTTAAACATTGCTTTCAAGCCAACTTTTAAATTTTATTTTTTATGTTTTATTAAAGTAGATTGTAAAATCAAATTATATTTTCTTCTAAATTATACTATCATTATATAATTAGAAAAAATTAATTATGTTAATAAATGAAACATTTTAAAAAATAACTATTATAAAATTCATTTGCTGTCACCATTCTTAGTTTCTATCTTTGTTGCCCCATACAAATCCATCTGTCAATTCTAAACTTTCAGAAAAAAATCTTTATTAAATCCAGTCAAGATGCACAAACTTCAATTCAGACTTACTTTTTTTAATCAAATCTTCAAGCATATAAATTTTATTAGGGATTTCTAAATGTTGTTAAAAGATTATAGTTTCCCATCTGTAATTAAAAGATGCTTATAGGCCTTATTAAATTTTTATGAATGTTATTAAAAGATTATTGCATTCCTCTATGATTAAAAGTGAAAATTGAAAGCAAGTGTATGCCTATTTTTTAATTACAAATTCCCATAGACTTTTGTTCCTAATGCCAAAATTCATGCATCAATGAATTGGGACCTTAACTTTTAGTTTTTTAATTGACTTTCAACAATATTGACGTAGATTCTGACAATTTCTGTTTTAACACTAACTTTTAAATTGTTATTTTGTTCTTAATTCTTATAAAAATGTTACTGTGAAAGGTGTATACAAAAAATTTATTTTGAATCAAAATTTTTATATTACTCTCTTGTATTACATATTTCAATATATTGTTTAGCTATTACTAAGGCTCAAGAAGAATTGATTTCAATGGACAACAAAACTATGAATTTATCTTTTTGTGACCTCAATAAGTGTCTAGTGATGAGATCATTGATGATGATGCCTTAGTTAACACCCACCTCATAAATATATCAATTCATCATTTGGTAATTGAAATATATTTAAATAATTATAATATTAATTATGTTATTATATAAATTGTTGTAGTATTATAATATAAATAATGAGCAATGGTATCACTAGTGCCAGTAATACAGGTCAGCACGTGGGTTGGGGCGGGCTGGAATCAGCCCCCAATAGGCTGCTTTTTAACCCCGCACCTAGCCTGCCAAACCGCCAAATATATTTTTTTAAAAAATAAAAATTATTTTTTCCTATTTTGTTGCCCCATAAAACTTCATAATCACATGGTTCTCTTCATACCAATAAAATTTTAATAATAAAATTTTCAAGTTTTCCAAAAAAAATATAAGTATTAATATTTTATTATAATTTTAAATATATTATTATAGAAAGTTTATATAAAAATAAATATTTTAAACTATTTTTAAACGTATTAAGTATTGTTTATCATATTTTGTAAAAAATATTGAAAAAAAAGTTAAAACAATATAAAATATATTATTTTAAAATTTTAAAAAAACGGGTTATGTGAGCTAACCCACCAACTTGCGAGTTAGAAATGCCAACCGGAACCTGCACCACTTTAGCGGGTTGGGCCAGAACCTGCCTCGATTTGGTTATCAAAGTATATATATTAATTATATATATTAAAAGATGTCTCAATCATATGTAGTAATGATTTAAGAGGGTATTTTAGAAAAAAAGATGTCTCAATCATGTTGTGACATGCATGAACAACCATTTGGCAGCGAAAATCAAAGATAAATGAATGAAGAACCACGATGAACATGAACTGAAAAAATTATAATAAAATTTATACCAGATCCAAATAAATTTTATTATGAAATGGAGAAGTACAGTAGTGAGAACATTTGAAGTAACTAGTTGAAATTATAAAAAATCATGATAAAATTTATTTGGATTTGGATTTTATTCAAATCTACGAATTTTTGTTTATCCAAATAATAGATTTGGCCTAAAATTCAAACCAAAATCCAAATACCCCTAATCCAAACACAACATAAAAATATATTTAATTTTTTTCTAAAATAGCCTCCACTAAATACGTTCTCCTATTACCCCTAACCATCTTTAAATTATTAGTGGATGACTCATGACAATAAAGATTTGACTTTAGCATAGATGAAGATCTAAATTAAGTTGAAACATTTTTTTAGTCTTTTCATCTCTAATATAAACTGCTATCTTGTAACATTTTTTAGTGCAACAAAAAATCTTATAAAATAGACAAAACTAATTTTTCTTTACTTCATGTTGCCTCGTTGTGTCATTACTAGAACTTAAGATAGCATCAACTTAATTTATACTATAATGACTTCAAAGCTAACAGACTTGATTCACCAGCATTAGTGGGATCGATGGTACAATGAACTTTATGCCCATCCAATTAGGTCTTAGATTTGGTTTTTATAGCCAAATAAGATACCGCATTAGGAAAGTTAACCCTCAATTAGGCATAAACGATGCTTAGGTCTGAAATTGATAAGTAATTTAGATATTAGGTAGATATTAGAGAAATAAATTGAATTTATACAAGAAATTTCTAAGAGTATTGTAACACACATTATATTAAAGAAGGATTAACCATTGCTATGACATTTATATAACATTCTAGTCATAATTTTATAACTTGAGGACTAAATTCATGCATACTCATATAGGTGGCATACTTATTAATGCAACTCTAATCCAAAATGCGCAAAAATCATATAAATTACTACAAAATTTTCAGTTGTCTAATCCTTTCTTCTTTCTAGTTGGAAGTGTAGGGATACTCTGCTCATGTCTAAAGAAATTATTTGGATCAACCTTAGATTTCACCTTCACCAACCTTATAAAATTTCCCTTATAGTACTTGGATCCCCAAATTCTTGACCTCATGAAGCTTGTTTTATTGATCTGGTTCATCCCCAAATCAAGGTCTCTATAATTTACATATGCTTCTCTTGGAACGCTTGAAGCAGAAGGAGCCATGGAGTAATAGATTCTCCTAATCCAATTCATATGCTTTTCCATGTTCTTCTCTCCATCGAACCATGCAGTTAAGTATTGTATCTTGAAGAATGTTCCATTTCTGTGAGGGAAAGGAATTGAAGATTCTGGGATTTTGCTCATTATTCCTCCATAAGGATTCCAAATCATGAAGGGCCCATCTTCCTGCAAAAGCCTTTTCCATAGAGAATTCAATGAAATTTTAGGGATCACTTGCCTCACAAAATCTGACTTAGCCTTGAAGTATGTCTTGCCAAGTGATTTCCCTTGGAGAAGAATTTCTGGTGGTGTGGTAATTGGATATCCAGCCATGTAAACCACAGATTTTATCCAGCTTGTTTCCAAACAGTCTTTTTTGGTTAAACCCAATTCAGGAAAACTTCTCTTCATAACTTCGAGGAGACTATCAGCCCCACCAAGAAATAAGGCATTATAAGAAGTTGATACGGTTTTCTTGCCTGGAACACTTGAATTTGTCACCTGAATCAGGACTCTAATGAATAGATTCTCATCAAGGTTTGGTGCTACTTGCTGCCATTTATAGAGAATATTGGTTGCCTTTTGTTCTAATGTTTTAGTAATGGTAAAAACTGTCACTGTAGGTGGAACTTGAACAAGCTTGATCTGCCACCATAGAATTAACCCAAAGCTTCCACCACCTCCTCCTCTAATTGCCCAAAATAAGTCTTCTCCCATGGCTGCTCTATCAAGAATCTTGCCATCAGCATCCACGATTCGTGCATTGATGACGTTGTCGGCTCCAAGGCCATACTTTCTCATCATGGAACCATAGGCACCTCCTGTTATGTGACCACCAACACCCAAGCTTGTACAAATTCCTGCAGGGAAGCCATGGATTTGACTCTTCTCAGAAATCCTATAGTAAACTTCTCCTATAGTTGCACCGGCTTGAATCCATGCCGTATTTTGTGGTATATTGACATGGATGGCACGGAGCTTGGAAAGATCTATGACCATGAATGGCCTCTCAATGAGAGAAACATAAGAAAGGCCTTCATAGTCATGACCTCCACTCCGCACTCTCATGTGAATTTTGAGCGTTTTTGCACAGATGACGGCAGCTTGAACATGAGAATCCTCCAATGGAGTGAATATAAAATCAGGTTTTGGCATTGAAGGCACTAAGTACCTAAGATTTTGAGCTGTGAATTCAAGGACTGAAGTGAATGAAGCATTTTTAGGAGTGTAAAATGTTGTTGAAAATGGGATTGGATTTTGCGAATGTGCTCCAAGACAACGAATGAAGCTTTCTTGTATTGGAAACGAAGAAGTCGATGAAAATGAAAGCAACACAAACACACAAATCACCAAAAAAAGAAACATTGGAGACCCCATGTTTTTAGGATTTCACACTCTCTTGCTTCTTCAGTACAGAAAAACGTATTTTGTGTGTGCTTATATACACTAATTCTAGTGCCAGGATCTGTTTCAGTGGCCATATACGCGTAATTGTGCTAAGACGTGTGTCATCTTTAAGATATCAATATATTAAGTGGAGTTGAGATTATGACATTATAGAGCATTATACATGTAATGCCATTCATCCACAACAATGATTTTACTGCCACCACTGACTTTGTGTACCAAACTCGTATTATTAGGGTGTATTCTTCACTTTTAAGAAATTAAATTGCTTTTGATGGCTTTTATTTTTGGCCTCCCAAAATTTTTTTCTTTATGATATTGTTAGGTAGCGTAAGATTAGGCCAAGAAAACGAAAATAATAGAAAGACATTTTACTGTATAAAGCCACCGACCAAAAATATTGTATGCTATAAAGCTATTCATTACATGAAGTGCAGTGAAAGTAAAGCAATGTAGAAAGCTTAAGGAACCAGGCCAGGGTAAAAAATGAAAATAAAGACAAGTTATTATGCAATTATATGTTGTATGAAAAGTTGCATTTCAGGCCTAACGAGGTCAGCGCTACATAGATTGTATAATACCGTTATGACATAGCAATAACCAAAACTTTAAATAAACTGTTAACCAAAATAAATCTCCTTCAATAATTTCTTTGACGGTTTTTGTATTTGGCCATCAAGTAGCTGTATAAACTACTTGATGGATTGTGTAGTAATCGTTAAATAATTGCTTTTTATTTTTACCTCAGACTATCTTGCACTTGTCTATTTAACTGTCAATTATGGCAAGTTTTTTTTTTTTGGAGTTTGTTTTGTTGAGCTAAAAGGTTAATTTTTCCATAAGAGAAAGACGCAGCAATATCGTTTTAACTATAACAGGACTTCTAAATTCATTCTCCATTTTCTAATATGCACATCACATTACAGGGTTCATTCTTATCTAACGTATAACACATTTTTTTCAAAAAGGTGCTTCCACTATACTTTCCCAGGGACAATGCTAGCTATATAGACACCTGCACACTGCACTTATGGCAATATGATTTGACTTTAACATATGGCACTTATTTGTTTCAACTTTTCATTTATGTCCCAAGAAAGCATAAACGATTTTTATTCACATATTTTATTCAACGTGGATTAGGTAAACTTTATAGTAAGTGAACTAGTTTTCTACAAAAACGGCAGGCTTCTTGGACAACGATAGGAGAATTCCATCAACACACTGGTTGATGAGTTTTGTTCTTCTTCTAATTATTTCATATACTTGTTTTTAAACCGTAAATTACATTAGAAAAGTAGTTTGTATCGCTAATCAAACAAGTCTAATTAAGTATTAAGTAGTAATTACAATATTCGGTAGCTCAACACTAGCCAACTATACACTGCAAATATGACACTTAATGCCATTAGCATATAAAATTCCAACTATTAACCAATTATAAATGAAATTAAAATACTGGCAAAAATGTAGATGAAATTAAAATTTTTTAAAGTTGAATTATTGTATTGAATTGAGAAAAATAATACAAAGTTTGACAGCATACTTGTGATTCAATATTATATTTTATAAAATGATAAAAGATTAACAACTAAAATTAATGTGTGTATTTTTGCCAACTAGAAATTCATTGAATAAAGGACGTTCATACTTCATACATAAAGTGCACAGAAAGAGAAATTACAATTTACAAACTAAGCTTCCACAAAAACTTCAGCCATGGTCTATCAAATCTCCATCTAAATCCTTGAAAAGTGCCCTTTGTAGTTGCAAAGGGTTGCAGACTCAATATGTTGGGCACACTCCTTGTAATGAAGCTGTGGATACCCAGTTGACTATTAAATTTGGTTCTATAGGAATCCATCTAAACAAATGATTCTGACTAAGATACCTTGAAGCAAGGATATTCTTAACGGTGACTTGACATCTCCAACTTGGTGGCTGAAGACCATCATTAAGACATTTAATAAAAGTATGGTTATCTGACTCAAAAATGGTATCTTTTAGCTGGTTCTCCCACACATAAAGGACAACTTGATGCATAGAGTTAGAATTGCTTATGTAATCATGGTTATTAATTCCGTATCATTAGTATCATTAGCTAACTTAGTGATTGCAAATAGGATTCTAGAATACTCTGATTTTGGTGTATAGATGGCATTATGTTATTTGTATCGTACAATTACTGTGCTAATAAATATGTAGTGCTTTGGGATGCATTTATTCATCCCATTGAGCCATTTTCTCTCATTTTGCTCTATCGTTTTCACTGATGCCCTTTTCTTCTTGGTATCAGAGCTTAGCGAGACACGCATCATGGCTTCACCCATCCAAAACCCATCCCTACATGCTCAGCCATCGTCATAGTCCCTTGCAAACCCAACTGCCTCGACCAAGTCCACCACACCGCCTACTTCGTCTACTGGTCACACGTACATCCTCACCACTCCATTGTCATCCTCTCCCACTATTTCCACAAAATCAGTTCCTCTCATAAATTCTTTGAGTTAGGCCAGTTCAGTGAAATTTGATGGCATTAATTTTCTTCGTAGGAATTGTTGCTGCTGCCTGTTATTAGTGGCCACCGTCTTGACGGTCATGTTTTTGGCACAAAGGATGTACCATCGGAATATATCCTCAACCCTAACAGACATTATTCCAAACCCCGAGTTTGATGATTGGTTGGTCACAAACCATATTCTTCTTACATGGCTTTACAGTATGATGACCATATAAACTGCCTCTTAGTTAATGCAGTGTAAAACCTCTCATGAACTCTGGGTGTCTGCAAAGAGCTTGGCTGGTGTAAATTCTAAATTTGATTGCGGTTACTGATATTTGATTTCCAGTGAACAAGAAAGGGCTTACTAAAGATGGAGGAATATCTGACTAAGATGAAGTCTCTAGCTGATAATCTTACACTAGCAAGGAGTCCTTTTTTCTCTCAAGGCCTTCGTTGCACAAGTTCTTTAAGGACTTGACATTGAATACAACCCCCTTGTAGTTTATTAGGCTAATAAGGAGAACTTGAGCTGGGTTGAGTTACATCTTAAGCTGATGACCTTTAAGGCTCATCTGGAACAACTAAACAGCTCTACTTCAATCACCAAAACCTTTGCTCATGTGACTGTAAAGTCTGACGAACATCAAGGAGGTCGTGGTTCGTGGAGAGCTCGTGGTCAAAGAGGCAAGCCTCATAGCCTAGGTGACTTCAAGACTTGGGCCACAGATGCAAGGTGTGATGCTCAGGAGAAGCCACAATGCCAGCCAAGAAATTTGGTCATGAGGTGTGCTATTGTTACAGACGTTATAACAAGGACTACGATGGTCCTACTGGAAAAGGACTACTGTTTCAAATGCTTCCTCTACTTCTTCTACATATACAACTACAAATAAAGCCTAGCATGATCCTGCAAGGTAGTTGGATAGTGGTGCTATGCACCATGTTGTGTCTTCCTCAACCTACGTTGATCCTAAATCTGATGAAATGGGTAATCACTGAATCTTGGTTGGTGATGGTTATCCTTTAAATGTTACAAAATCTGGAACTTCTGTGTTGGATTGTGGTGACCTTTAAATTTCTCAAAAATAAGGATGTTTCAGTTGTCTAAAAAATAACTAGGAATCTTTTAAGTGTTAAGAAGCTCACTAATGATAACCCTGTTTATGTGGCTTTCTACTCACATGGGCTTTGTAAAGAACCTATAAACTAACCAGATTTTGGCGCATGAAGCTCCAAGGGGAGGAATGTATAATCTCATAAGTCAGTGCAACCACACTCATTTATTTCCAGTTCTGTTAGGGACAATAGTTGTTCTAAGAGTCAAAGTTATGCTTTAATTTTTGTTTTAGATTCTTGGCATAGGAAACTTAGTCATCCACATGGAAAATTTTTTAGCCAAGTCTTGTTTGACTGTAAAATTTCACACAAAATGAATGAAGATGAGCTTACTTTATGTTCCTCTTGCCAAATGGGTAAATCTCATCATTTACCATTCAATGTCTCAGATTCCAGAGCTAATTCACCTTTATCTTTAATACATACTGACATAGGGGTCCAGTAACTATCTGCTCATATGGGGGCATAAATACTATATAAGCTTCTTGGATGATTTTAGCAAATACACTTGGGTGTATCTACTCAAATCCAAAGATGAAGCATTAATAAGCCTTATCGTGGAGGCAATTAAATAAAAACTAAGCTAGATGCAATATAATAGCATTAACTTAAGTCGATCTCTACGTAGAGCCTTTATTTAATTCCTAAGTAATTTAATGTAAATAACAAATTAATAGAGAATTATCTAATGGGATTTTACTAATTAATTAAACTAAATAAATGTAATTAAATTCGATAAAATGGATGTCCTAAATGATTGAATCCACTAACCTTCCTTGTCCAATTTAATATTAAATTCTTCTTTTAACTAAGCACAAAGACTAGTAAGAATTCCTAACTTTTTAATTTAATCTAAACCTAGACTCAATTAATCAATTAGAAATATCTTAAGACTTAGCTCATGTTAGATTTATAAAAGACATTCTTTACCTCCAATTAATTCCTAGAAACCTAGTAAACCAATTGATCTCAAGAGAATAAAAGAAAGCAATTGAAAAACAAAAGTAGTGTTATAGTTCAATCACACTTCAAAGTACCAATCTAACACAAGTATCACAATCCAGATTACATCAACCGATCATAATCATCTTCCATATATATAAATCATAAACTCTAGCCACCTAGAATTACAACTACAGATATAGAGATTGAAAAGTAAAAGTAAAATCAAAGAACTCCCTTAATCACTTAAGAACTCAGGTTAGTTTCTTCATTACCATCGAAGTGGAATGTCAGGCACTCATGATTGGAGAACGACTATACCAAGTCTTAGGTCCTCTGTGAGCCATGGGAGCTAGATCTGGAAATTCATGCCATGGTGGAAATTGTAAGGAAGGAGTAACGTCATCTTGTGCTTGTGAATATGAATCAGGAGGCGTGTTTCTTTTGTGTGTGTGTGGCATCCCCTTAATTAACCGTGTAGTTCCCCTCCAATTGTGTGTAGCGACATGATTGTGGGTGGAGAGGTTGAATGAATGTGTGCTACCTATTTATGCTCCTGGAGGAGATGGCATATATATATGCCAAGGTAACCTAATATAATAAAGAAAAGAGATAACAATAATAATAATAATAATAATATAATAAATAAAAAGGAAATAAAAACATAAAATAATGGCCTGTTTGGTACGTGGAACTGACTTTGATGGAAGTGGAAGTAGAACTGGAAGTGGAATTGACATTAAAAGTATGTTTGGTATGCGGGAATAAGTGAGGTATTATTTTAATTTAATATTGTGAAAAGAATAATATTCTGTCTTGATTAAGCTTCTCTCTCCTCTGCCACTCTGCTTCAATGTGATTCAGACTCCTTGTCTTCGTCGTCGCTTTCCACAGTGTCGTTGTCACCCACTTTGTCGCCATCGCCCGCCATTGTCACAGATCACCATCTTCGCTGCCTTTTGTCATCGTCGCAGATGGAAGACCTTCGTCGAAGAACTCCAACAAAGACCTCATCATCATAACAAATGGAAGACCTCTGCCATGCTAGATCATTCTCGTAGATCAAAGACGTCATTGTGCCAGATCTCCACCTCCGTTGCCCACCTCTGCCGTTGTGGCATATTGAAGATCTTCGTCAAAGGAGTCAGACCAAAGAGCTCCACCATTTCATTGTCGTAAGTCAATCACCGTAAATCTGAGGAGCTTGCATCATGAGTCGTGTTCATCGACATTTCCTCCATCGCCTTCCGCTGAGTTGTCCTACGCCTTCCACCAGTTTGAGTTCACCATCATCCTCTTACACCTTCTTCTGTCAATGGAGGAGAAGTGAATGGGGTATAATGGTCCACATTTTCAATTCCATGGAACTGATCTCAATTCTCATAGGGGAGATGAGAATTGCCATTTCCCAATTTGATGGAAGTGGCACTTCCATGGAAGTGAGTTCTCTCCTACCAAACAAATCAATTTGACACTTCCCACCTCAGTTCCAATTCCACCACATCACTTCCATGCTACCAAACGTAGCATAAATGGATTTGAGTGTGGTTCTTGATTTGAATTTTAAACTCAGAATCTTAGATTTTCTAATTTAAACTTAGAATCATGATTTACTAATTTGAATTCAGAATCTTTTCAAATTATATTGATAACTTTCCAAATATATTTAATTTGAATTTATCTTTTGATCTCAATTTCTTCCAAAAATACCCTTAATTGGCTTTAATTTCATATAATAATCATTAATCATAATTAATGCAATTGAACTCAATAAAAGCCCAATAATACATTAAAATCCCCTAAAATGCAACAAATTCACTTAACAAAATATGATTATTTCAAGAACTGAATGTGTTCAGACATTTTAAGAACATGATTGAAAACCAATTTGACAAAAGGATCAAGATTCTACAAAGTGGATGGGGTGGGGAGTTTAGGAAATGTCAGCCTATATTAGATGCAAGTGGAATTATTTTTCGCGATTCTTGTCCCCATATCTTTGCACATAATGGTAGTATAGAGAGGAAGCACAAACACATAGTTGAAACATGATTGACTTTGTTTACTCAAGCCCAAATGCCTCTACACTATAGGTAGGAAGCCTTTTCCACTGCTATTTTTTTTAATAAACAGACTTCCTACTCAGACTCTAAATGGCATTTCGCCATTTCAACAACTATGCAATAAGAAACCGAATTACTCTAACCTCAAGGTGTTTGGCTATGCTTGCCATCCGTGCTTAAGGCCCTTTCACATG
>JANTPZ010001482.1:0-18057 GCA_025593235.1 Vachellia pachyceras | reverse complement strand
CTTAACCTTGGAACATTCTCATTGGGCCTATCACTTATTCATCCTCAATTACTGTCAAATCTCATGTAGCCATGCTCACGGGGAGCCAATTCACAATGTTACTGGTTGAGTTCTTCTGCTGAAGGTGAAACTTTTCGCCAAAAAAAAAAGTGACTTTGGGCGATTTAGAACAAGAAAGTTTGGATTCATGACTAAGAGATAGTAGTATCCTGATGGGGGGTATGAACAAGAAAGTTTGGATTCATGACTAAGAGATAGTAGTATCCTGATGGGGGGTATGAACAAGAAAGTTTGGATTCATGACTTTGATAAGATGATATTGTGATTCCTTTTTCTAAGCATCAATGCTTCATAACTAGTTCAGAAACAACCATTGACATTGAAAGGTCAATATAAGAAAAAAAAGAAGATAACCTGAATCCTTGCCGTTGAATGGGACAAAATTGTAAAGTCAACAGATCCACAGTCACACAAAGAGAGCCTTCAAAGTGGTTAAAAAGCCGTTTTAAGAAATTGTTAGTTTTGTTAAATGTGTATTTTTGTACCTTCCAAAATTTTATAGTACCAAACACTCATCGAATCGAATAGAACTTAATTGTTGGAATTGCACTTTAATCATTTTTTTCTAAAACTACAAGTGCGCATCACATTCCCTTTTCACATCATTTCATTGGAGGTACAGTGTACCTCTCATGTTCATTTTGAAAAAACTCACATCTAAATACTTCTAATATGCCTCGTTTCCAACAAAACTGACGGAGAAGGAAAAAAAAAGGGACGTGAACAGTGTTTGTGTACCTTGTTATGTGGTAAAAACTTTGAACTAAGTTTCAAATGCAGAGAATATAAACTGTTGCCATTGAAATCAAAAGAGGGGAGTGAGAAGACAAAGATGAAGAAAAGGGGTGGAGTTGGCGGCGGAGTGATGGGTGTGAGCCTTCTTCAACTAAGCAGTGTAGGGAATAAGAAAGAGGAAACGCTTCGATAAATGGTGGGTGCTAAGTTGCCCAGATTGGGGAAGATGAATAATACGATTCGGCATTTGGGGGATGAGAGATTCAAGGAAGAAACAAAGCGAGGGAGCCACGAGACTCATACTAACCATAACTGGCCCTTAACCAACGCAAAGAGCTCTCCCAGGCTTACACCTGTTAATTTACGTTCATGGAATGAAGAAGATGAGCAATAATCTGCTACACTCTCACTTCTCTTCCAACTTTACACCGTCACCTGGTTCTGTGACAGTTAATGTCCCTTTAAGACATCGTAGAGAAATATTTCTACGTAAATTAAAGTAAATATTTAAAGGATATTATCTCATTTTGTGAAAAAATACTGTTGAATGTGCGTTTGACTTTTCCAAACGCTTCAACAAATAAACCCACCGGCACATCCATGTGTCAGTTGGTGATGCATCAATGGCACCGTTATAGTACTGTAACCGACAATTACACTTCTTACACAGAAAATAAGGATACCCAAGTTCGTCAAACGGTTAAAAGTTAAAACATTGAAACGATACGTAAGTTACAAGATTTTTTATTGCTACATTAAAATAATTGATCAATGAAAATATTTTTACAACATAACCAATATCGAAAAATGGATGTTCAATTATGTCAAAATATATTTTTCCTATCTTGTATTAACTTAATTTTCAGCTAGTCATGTAGAAATTATAACCCAATTTCATATAGATATAAAATTGCTTTTTTTTTTTGGCTATTTATGGTTTATTTTTTAAGATTTATATAACTAGAAGCATATTGATTTAGAATTCATTGAGATTAGGTAGAGTCTTACGTAACTCTTGATACCGAATATTTTAATTTTAAAAATAAAAATTTAATTTTATATCTTTGGAGAAATTTTTGTAGGATTAAAATATTAAGATTATAATTACTGTGATATTTCAAATAAGGGATTTAACTACTAAAATGTCTTAATAACAAACAAGCAACATAAACCAATCTTCATATTGTGCAGTAAAATTTCCCACCTTTTAGGAGATCAATTCCTTTCCTTGAAACCTTTTAGTAATTTCCCATAATGTTAATGGCCACTAATTTCTAAATGCTTGTTTGGGAACTCCATTCCTAGAACGGTATATGCAAATTGAGATAAAACCATCTCAAAACTCGTAAAAACCATCTTAAAATTCACAAAACCATCTAAAAATCCATAAATTCCTTTCTCCCAACAGAGTTCCCCAACACACACTAAACCTGTCAATAATTTTGATCTTGATTTCAAAAATTTTCATCATTATTAACAAAAGTAACGCGTCTTAAACCATTGCGTCTAGGACTGCAAACCCAACGTGGTGATAGCAATGAGTGGACAATACCAACCAAAGAGGCAACAAGAGTAGGACTCAACCAATCACCTTGTAATTTAATAACTGATGACTCCTGAATAATTCACATGGGCTCAAATATAACAACAGCAAAATTAATCATACCAAGTAGATTCCTTTGAATAGCAGATATGAATAATGGAACAAGTTATAAGTCTTGCATACTCATGAATATAAAAAAATAAAAATAAAAACCCTAAATTCAAAATCTGTAAAATGTGATTGACTATTATGACAACTTTGAATGAGGTAAAAGGAGATTGACTATACAACATTCATACATGATACATTTAGTGTATCTGTCACCATGACAAGAACACCATAAATATACATCATCCGATGAATCGCACTGACCAAACACTCTCACCGATACCAAAATTCTGTTGACACCACAGAAAACTCAAGATACGACAATTCCAAATAATTTCCTTCCCCCCGTCTATCCGAATTAAGCTATATCCGCTGATGGATTCATCATTTGGATCTGCAAACAAATGTATTGACGTTAAAATTCCATGAGAAAATAAAGAAAGAAAAAGGGGGGAAAAGAAAAGAAAATGTGACAGGTAACAGGCATGTCCATGAGAAAATAAATGGCAATGCTAGTAGTATAAAACAAAACAAAATACCTTGTTCACAAGCAAGTTAACTTGTTCCCTGTACATTTCCTTCAAGTCCACAATATCCGCACGAAGTTCCTCCAGCTACGCACATTCAACTACTTTTAGATATACAGCACCATTTTTTTAATGCTTTTATATCATTTTTAGAAAAAACACCGTCCAGGGAGGCATAGCAATAAAAAGTTATAGAGATGCTTAAACCTCAGTATATCCAGACTCAAGCATCCTTCATTTTCTATATAGGAGCAGGAATGACTGCATCACGTGCATTGTTATAAATTTAAATATGCGCAATGCTATGAATAAATAAATCATCATTGTAGCTATGGTTATCTTATTCGACCACGGTCAAAGCTGAAACAGGACATCAATTGCATCTGAAAGGGAACCACACAGGGACAAAGCTACTAATTAAGAAGTTGGGGGGGGGTTTAAGAATATGTGAGCCCGCATACAGGCAAATACTCGACTATTGACCCCTAAAAATTATGGTCCACTCCCCTCAAGTTTGTGGAAATTATACTTCCCCCCAGCACTCTCTTGCTCCGTCCCTGGAAGCACACAAGAATTACTGAAAAGCTTCATATAAGGGGTTCCTTCCTACACAAGGATTATAGGGTTTCCTTCAAGTTATTATTATGCTTGGTTTTCTTGGTGAAAGAAAAGAGTAATACAGTTATGCCATGCTCGTTTGGCCTGTTATGTATTGCAACAGAAGAAAACAAAACAAATAAGGTAAAGACGCAATTTTTTTTTTTTTTAACTTTGCGGCTAGGCTTTGCTTATGTTGTATGCAAAAAGGCAGCCCGGCCTTACCTCCTCATCACGTTCACCCATTAACTCCAAAGCAGCAGAGTGCCTCTTCCTCAGTGCTTCGAGCTCCGCTCGTAGACCAGGCAACGTGGCAGCTTCTACACGCAGCTTTTCACACTGCAGTGAGTGTAAGCAAGTCATGTTGACAAGTAATGGAATCACGGTATCAATGAATTTAAATCTCAAAGTCACCTGTTCTGTCATTTTGACCAACTCCTCAGCAAGAGAATCACGTATAGATTCCATTGATGCCTGCAATTGTTAATAGTTAAAATTAAAATTCATCAATATTCTCATCTTGTCTTATAAAATAAATTGTATAAATCATATATAATGACAGGCAGTGTTAGCTAATTTAGCCCATTCTTATTCTTCAGGTTATTGTATATATTATATATAATGACAGGTTATAGTACAAATTACATGTATTTCAACATCCTCCACCAGGATGAGGACATTTGCTGCGCTATGTTGTCTAAGGGGTTAAAACCCCATGCATGGTACCCATCAACAAAGTCTTCCCATTAGTTACAGACCAAATATTTTACCTAGACAAATATTTATTGGTGGCTTATAGTCTCTTTCGAATCATATCAAATATATATTAATCCATGGAAGGAGGACAGCAAATCATACCAAACGTGACATATATGATGCAAGTTCACCCTCCTTCTGACGCAATGCAGCTTCAAAAGCATTAGTTGTCATGCTCTTCATATAATAAGGACTCAAATTATGCTCTCCAGGGTTTCTCCTCTCAGAGAAACTATCAGACGACTCCAAGGATGCTTGCAGAAAGTAGCTTTCTTCCATGCTCCCAAGGGAGCTAGCACTAGAGACTTTCCGAGACAGGTTGCCTGCATAGTAAAGTATTTTGCGGTAAAATATGTACAAGTAATGTGAAATGAATCAGAGTATCGTACCATTTTCAAAAACATAATTTTTCTTCATAATAGGAGTTTGATCAGATGATGGAGCAGAATTAACAAGGGCACTCCTCTCTAAATCTGCTCGAGCAGCCTTTTCTCTTTCTATCTCCTGGTGAAGATGAAGAATTTAATTCAATAAACGTGACACAAGAATCAGAAAGGTTATAAGGGCAGCTGGAACACAACATAAGACATTGCAATCCCAGAACTGAGCTTATTATTAGTTCTTTTATATAGAATTCCTCACCATATAAATGCCCAGATTTTCTGGACTAGGCTAAAAATTAGTAGCTTGCAACTATTTTGCTGTAAATAACATCCGCAACCCTGGTTCATTATAACGTCAACCAGTGATCTTCTTTAAGCTCTCAATAGATCCAAAATGCAAGTAGTAATACCAATTCAATGATTCACAAAATTTGTAGCCTAGAACACTCCTCTTCTATCTGCCTCACTTCTTCTCTTCCCCTTCCCCAGACCCCACCCTTCTATTAATCCTTGTTCAGAGTTTTTTATGCATTTTAAAAAACTCCCTCCATCTCAGTGTTCTTTAATTTTATTGTGTCCCCATCTAATTCTACAGAAGATAGCATTTGATTTTACTGAACTTCCTCTGCAAAAATAAGAAATATCATTCCCAAATCCCAATAATATTATTTTTATTTCAACGCTCCAGAAAACATAAAAAGCACATAACACAAGCAAGTAAATTTCTAATACAATATGTACAGTTTGATCTAGCTCTTGAATCCTTAAATTAAGAACACATATTCTAATAAGGTTCCATTCCTGTTTGCTCAGATTTAGTGACCTAGTGATCAGAAATCAATCATATGTTACAGATTAATTCTATTACCTAAGCATTTAGAGAGGTACAAGAAAAAAATTTAATGGAAGAGTTAAGAGTTTCATGTAACACAAATAACAACAATTACAAATCAACGAGATAAGTTTTACCTGTTGTAGAAGTTCCCGATGCACCAATGACTCCTGCAACTCTTGCTTGTGCTTCTGCCGCAGTTCCCTAATTTCTTCTTCAAGTTGTCTCACACGACCTTCTTGACTCTCAGCTTCCTCCTTTGCTGCAAGGTATTCCTGCCTGTTTTCAGTTGCTCTATGTCTCTCCTTTTCGAGGGACCTACTTAACTGAACTTGCTCTGCCCGAAGGCATGAAATCTGTAATCCATCACTAGTGTAAATAGTATGTATAAAAATAAACCCATTATAGACATGAATTTACTCAAGAAATAACAGAACCTGAGCCTCAAGGACATTAATTCGAGACAAGGTTTGAGATAAGCGTTCATTCATGGATTGTTCTCTTTCCTCTGAAGCAGTAGCTTTAGCCTCTGCTTCCTGCAAAATCAATAAGATAATAGTATATACACATAATATTATGAAAGAAAAATTTCAAAGCTAAAGTCAGAAAATATTCAACAGACCTGAACTCGAGAATTAAGGGTTCTCTCAACAGTAGCCCAAGCTTCTGCCCTCCTGGCATTCGTTTCCTGTTATAGTCAAATACCAATACCTTGTAGCTGAACCTGATAACCGACTGGAATAGAACTTCTATAAATAACTATTCTAATTAAATCAGGAAAAAAGAATGTTCACCTGTATGGCTTCGATTTGCCTTAAAAGTGGCCTTGTTGACTCTGGCACTTGAGCAACTAGTTCCTCACATCGTCTTTCACTTTCCTAGATACAACATTAACCAAATTACAGAGTCTGACTACAGAAGGAGCAGAATTTGTTTTTGCAAGTTAAATCATATCACGGGTTTAAAATGATAACCGATCAAAGGATATGGAGAAAGTAAGGGAGCGCACTTGATAACGCTTTTGAAGATCCTCAATGTCCCTTCGCAGCATGTCTTCTTTAAACACTGCCTGAATGTGGAAAATGAAACATTAGAGTCAAGATCATTGCATAGTCAATTTAGTATAAAGAATGATAGGAAATATCACAGCAACCTGCTGTTCTTTTCGACTTAATGTTTGCCTCAATTCTTCAAGTGTCTGGACCAGCATAGATTCACGTTCCTCAGCCTCTCTTAGACAACTCTCCAGCTCAATTCTTGCTTCGTTGTTGACACGTGCTTCTGCTAATGCTTCAGCATCCTTAGCAGCAGCCAAAGCATTGGAGAAGTAATCTTTCTGAGCTGCAAGTTCTACCTGGTGTTTTTCTATTGTTTCTTGCAACAAACTCTCTGTAGCCATCTTGTCCCTCTTGATACTTTCTACTTTACTCTCCTCCACCTTAAATACATACCATTAACCAAGCCAAAGCAGCAAAAATTAAATTTACTAATGAATATGTGGAGTATGAAAACTTGCTAAAACCAGATAAAGGAATTTGGTGTTGCCAATGAATGAATGTCATTAAATTCTAATCAAATGTAGTTCTACAAGCAGCATAACATTACAGAAATCAAATGCAACCATTCATGATACTACTGGCTCAGTAAATCATGAGTATCTGTTAGTACATGGTTCTTGAAATTTTAATTACTTTCATTCAAGATGTAAAGATGCAAAGTGATAAATAAGCTGTAGCAAGTGAATCAAACTCAAACAGCAAAGCCAAAAGTTGAAAAGTGTTGTGCAATCTATACTGGCTGAAAGTTCTGATTTCTTATTTTCCCTTATGGGAGAAGAACAATATTTGTTCAGAATATTTACCAGGTAATAATAATTTTAACAAAGCTTTTGGTCAGAACTTTACCTGAAGTTTAGTGGTCAAACCTTTCTTCTCCTCCTCAAGCTCTCTAATCTAGCTTTCATCAATAAAGTAGGTAAGGGATTTATTATGATACCCAGTCATTGAACAAGGATTAAGTTTGAGGAAAGTTGCAGTAAGGAGCCTGTATACCTGAGCCCTTAGCTTCCTGATAGTAGATTCCTGAGCAGCCTGCTTCTTAGAAAGCTCTTCCCCTGAGATATGAGAAAATCTAAAATGAAACGTGTGGACTCTCATTTATTGGATGGATAAAGTTTTAACTTAAAAGTTCCATAAAGAAATTCCTTTCAGATGACAGCATAAATTTAACATAGAGAAATATAAAGTAATAGTTACCACACATTTTTTATAGCGCAACATAAGCCTTCCCCAACCTATCCTCAAGATGTTGTTAAAAAGATGGAATGTAAACAAAAAATAAAACCCTAATACAAAAGTTGGCGATGATCATGCAGAAAGGTTTCCACCAAAAGCATGCGTGTTAAGAAACTAACTCCCAGCAACTCCATCAAATACATCAATACTGATAAATCCATTCATGTGTCCTATTAGCTAAAGCATTTGAGATGACGTGATTCCCAACAATGACATAATATCAAAGCCTCTATGCCAAAGTAGTCAGAGCACCTTAAAGCAGATATTTCCCAATCCCAAGCAAGGTAACAGTTAAAATTCTTGTCATTAATGAAAATATTGTCATCAGAATAGTCTCTGTAAAGGCTTCATGAATATTTGCAACATAATAAATGCCCTAACTCTATCTTCTATAGACACTAAAAGTTGCCCTACAACATGGCCGATTACCTAATCCAACTAAATTTCAAACACAAGTGCCCCAATCACCAATTTAATGCTATATATTTTGTTGCTCTAAAGTCTAAACAATGTTGATACATCTAATTGAGTCCTTACAGACACACAAGCCTTCTAAGCATTTCAATAATAAAATTAGATCAGTACGCACTAAAGTAGATTATATCAAGATACAGTTTTTTTTCCAATTATCATTTCAAAAGTAGATCATCTAGATATTATTTTCTCAATTATTTATGATTAGCCTTCGACAGATCTACCTTCAGCCATAACTTGATTAATTATTTCATCCTTTTCCTTTAAGAGAGCAGCAGCATCGCTCTTTTTACTTTGCTCTCGACGAAGAGTATCCCTTTCCTTAGTGAGGGCATACACCTACAATTATTCAAATGAAATTAATAAAAACCAGAAACAGTTGTAGCCAAAAGTCTGAAATAGGTTATATCACAACCTAAAACACAGGGTTAGCCCTGGTTATCCACCTTGATAAATGATATTCTTTCAAAAAAATTTGATGAAATGATAACATGAATTTCCAGTGCTTTTATTGAAACTCAAGTGCCTTCACTTGTTTTCAATCAAAACCAGATGCTTGACATTTGTGCTGATCTTGCAAGAACTCGTCTGATACACCTTTATTGTACTATAAAGTACAACAAAAAAAAAAGTGAAGAGCAAGGCAAATATTAAAAGATTTTCAAAAATTGACCTCTAAAGAGTTGCCAGCAAAATATAGTTTTAAAAAGGAAACTTTAGAGAAACCTTTCTTTATTTCTAGAGCACAATGTGAAAAACACACCTGCAAGTAGCTGCATATGTTGTGAATGTCTATTGTGAAAAGGTTAACAGAAGATCAATAGAATGTAATTCCCAAAGCCTATACACACCTTTTCAACTTCGCTATTTAGTTAACAGTATAAACAACTATGCTAAATAAGCAGAACCGCAAAGAATCCTGTGGAGTCATACCTTTCTCTCAAGAGTTGCAACCCTCTGATGGTATTCCTCTCGAAGAGTTTCTATTTCGGCCTCATTGGAGTTTCTCTGCTCCCAGTTATAACACAATAAATATGAACATCTTGAGGGAAGTGAGAAGAAGAAGGATAAAGCAAGAAACATACAGTAAAATGAGAAAAAACATGCCATCATATTAAGAGAAACACAGGGATTTTCTCAGAAAGCCATGGAGGAACATTGAAATTGACTAAGAGAGAAACACGTGGGGAGCAAAGAAAAACTCAAAAAAGTAGTAGTATATTACTTTTTTAAAGCCTGGAATTCACTCTTTGATTAATGTACACCACACTAGAACTGTAGAACTGAACAAGAGAATGAAGAAAAATAAACCCAAAAAGAGTTAAAATTCTGAACTACTAATATCTGACACATCAAGTTATTAGCTCAATTTAAAGCCTAAAATTCAAATGACACACCGCAAGCATCTAATGTCACATCACATCTGTGAGGGAAAAAAAGAAAATTGTTTTATAGAAAGGATGAAATGCATGGAAATGAAATGGCAAATTGAGAATTATAATGAAAAAGAAAGATAAGTAAATCGAAACTTGACACCCACTGCATTGCATGAAAAAGACACAACATACCTTTAATTCCTCAATCACTGATTTTAATTGTTCATTTTCATTCATCAATTTTGCAATCTCGTCAGCTTTAGCCTGCAAAGGGAATAACAAAATTTTCAATAACGCAGAAAGAATGGACTGCAACATTACACTAAGTGTGCATGCTTTTAAATAAATTGGAACAAGAACAAAGAATGTAAAAACTCCATTCTAGTGATAGGCTAACCCCTTCATTTTCTACCAGTGGTAGTCAGATTTTAGCAGGTTACAAGTGAAGAATCAAGCATGCAACAATATTTAGAGGAAGTCCAATGGGAGCTTCATTAATTCAACAACTACGAAATAAAATATACAGATTGATTCCAGAAGGAAATGATTTATTGTAGTGCACTTATCAATCAGTCCAGAAACAAAATTAGAAGATATCAGTAACAAAGCAGCATAAACTTAACTGTCTAAACACAACATAGCATTCTTATTAATTTTTCACGTGGAAACAGTTTGGCATGCCTTGTCCTCCACTGCGGAGAAAAGGACATCCAAATAAGACCCTTAAATGTAATGACAAGGGCTACCTAGAGATCAAGTGATTATGATCCTCCTGCTTAAACAATTACAAGACCTGCCCATTGTCATGCAGTCTTGACTTGACTATTGCGACATAATAAAAAAAATGTGCCTCACCAAATCCATTTTGCACTCTTATTACCCTGATTACATGCATCACAAAAAATACCTGAGCTTGTCTTGCAGCACCTTGTAGGGCAGTTTCCATCATTTTCATCTCCCTCTTCACTCTCTCCAGTTCAAGCAAAGAATCTGAGTCTAACATGTTTGTTACAGAACCCAAACACTGCTCTTTCATGCCAGCTTCAGCATCATTAGATAAGTGTTCACCTTCATTTTGATTAGCAGTTGCTTCATTTTCATGTAAAACTAAAGCAGGTGCCACCTCAGATGATGATGGAATAGAACTGGATTGACCAACACTATTTTTTTCCTCAGATGCCATAGAAGGCATGGCATCATCTGCTTCCTTGCTGTCACTGGATGCCTCAGGTTGAACAAGAGAAACTATTTCCATGCCCTCCTTTGTCTCAAATCTCTCTTCTTCTCTACTCTCCTCCTTGATTTTCTCTTGAAAATTCTCCCTCACTTCAACAAGGCCACCTGATTCACCAGGCTCAAAAGCACTACCTGCAGCTTGATCCTCCCGAAAATTAACAGCCGTGTGTTGTAATGTCTCTGGACTTGTAGGGGTTTTCACTTCAGCAGTCTCACTCTCTTGAGGCTCATTAATAGAAGCCGAACTCTCAATATTCTCAACAATAGATTCAGAAAGCTCAACAGGCACTACTGGTAAGGGAAGTTCTGACTTTCCTCGTTCTGAATTCAATGTGGCAGTTCCATCTGCTGGCTCTTCATGGTCACCATGTTCCTCTACCTCATGCACTTTATTTTCATCCTTAGCAGTACTTTCTTCAGTTTCAGCTTGGATGCCCTCACTTGTTTCAGTTTGGACTGTGTTATCAGTTTCAAGGCCTTCTGTTCCCTCAGCTACATGTAGATGTTCTGGAAACTCAGTTTGTTCCAATGATTTCTCAGTTCCAGATTCCTGCTCAGCGGATGTAAGTTCCTCAGACGTTTCTTCAGTATTTAACTCACCTTTATTCCCCATAAATGACATAACAGGATTGAACAGTGTTTTCCTGTCTGCCACTAAAGGCCACGAACCTGCAGCTGGAAGACAGAAGGCATAGCTTGGTTATTATGAACACGTTATAGACACCATAAAAAAAAAATACTCTAGCTGTATCGAAACCATGCAATTTCATTGATCTAACCACCCAAGATAATTTTCTGACGTAATGACCACCTCCCTCAAAAACCAAATTATACCTCCTAGCTTGTGCTTGTGAAGAAGCTTAGCAAAAATCTCAATCACGATATCACATATTCAAATATTAGAAAATTAATTATGAAAAACAATCAAGGGTGATAAGAACTCGAACAATATATTTACCTTCACTGCTGGATTCAGACTTCTCTTCGAAACCAAGAGCAGTATCGAAATTCTTCTCGATATTCTTCACACTCTCCTGAAGCTTATTCACCGCACCCGCCAAATCAGGAAAGTTCCCCCATGTATTTTTAGCGCCAAACCACGCCATCTTCAAACTACAGGCTGTAAAAAGGACAGCCTATAATGTAACATGAATGCCAAAGGCCCAAAAATTATAAACTTCGAGTTTTTTTCAACTTTAGTTTCCACAAATTACGAGCAGATCAAAAGCAATCAAATTTAAATGGTGAACAAAAATTATCACCCTCCGCGGAGAAACATCAGCATACGCAAAATATTCTTGTGCAAAGAAATGCACAATGGAAGGATGATAAATCTGTAATCTGTTACGACTAAAAACAGAGATCTTGGAATCAAATTCCTGAATGAAAACAACTGGTGAGGAATGCAAACCTTGTAGGCCTGTACTAAAGTGACAGTGTTGGATCCAAGAATCACGTTTTGGCTTCAACTGATTGAGTTCATAGAATACAATTCACAAGTTTCATTCACGAAGAATAATTAAGAAAATGGATAAAATAAGTTGGCAGTGAAATTGCTCTCGAATCACAGTATGATTCGATATTGGAGTGAAGATGATGACAGTAGCTTCGGGTTCAGGAGGAATCTTTTTGGCGGGTCGGGGTTGCGGATTTGCGGGTTGATTGTATGAGGTCTGCAAAATTGTATGCGCGAAATCGTCCAAGGCATCTGGGCAGGAAAAAAAAAAAAAGAAGAAAAGAAATCGTCCCAGGCAAACGTACTGTGAATGCTATAGTTTCGGCCTTCGTCCATGACTTATCTCCACATTTATAAATCATTCACCCCTCTTTCTTTATTTCCTTCCAGTGGAAATTAAATACGAGTCAAATTAGAAAAATGTCATTGAATAACATGAAAGTGAAATTTAGGTATAAACCTTGGACTCCATGATTATATTGCCGTGACTCATTCTTTATAATTAGTCTGTATTTTTTTAAAATTTTATATTTCATGTTCTATACTCTCTCTCTGTCATACACACATATTTATTGGGATTATCGGTGGGAGGCGTATGATATTATTGGCACAAATCAACATCCATATACTCAATTATAAAAACCAAAACTGCTAGTAGGACTATTAGGGGAGAGCGTTTTACATTGAATTGTGAATAATAGTGTACAGGGATATAACAGTATGCTTTTAACTTGTGTTGTTTCAACTGATGTAGATATCACTTTCTACATGAGTCACGACCAAATAACCAACATAAAAAGTACACTTTGAAGTATGCCAGTGCACAGCTCTACAGTATAAATTTGGAGAATTGGAGTGAACGAACAGAAGATATCTCTTTTTTGCTTATTACCTGAGGCCGGCCGTTGTTGCATATTTTCGTTTGAAAATGCGAAACCACACTCTTAGGTTGGCTATTTCGAGCTTATATATCACATGTAGTTTTTATTCCTTCCTAAGTGGGAGCTTATTCAGTATGAGGAAATTAGACGGAAGGGGAGGAAAATTCTTTCTGAGAAATGGGGTTATAAAATCTTTTTTTTTTTCGATACCAACGGAAATAAAAACAAAAGACAAACAAGAAAGAGGAAAACTAAATGACACCCTCTGCCTTCAGAAAAGCAACTGTAGAGGGTCCATTAAGGATGTCGTGTCCAAAAGTACTACCAAGTGCATTCTTTGCCATATAATCAGCAACTTCATTTGCATATCTCTCGATACTTACCAAACTGACATCCCAATCCGTTGGAGCATCATTTTTATCTCGCTAATTATGCTCAGTTCCTCATGAAGATCCGATACCTCATTCTGGAAAAGGCATATGGTTTCAACTGAGTCGATCAGACTCAGTAAGCTTCTTTACTCCATAATCTCATGCTCTTTTAAACCTCGTTAAGCAACCCAATAATTCCACACTAAGTCAATCCCCATGATCCAGGCGATCATAAAGCCTTAAAAAATAACCCATCAATTCATTAGGATGCCGCCACAACTGCGGTATCAGAAGCCTAACAGTATATGAGATAAAAAAGTAAAATCTTGATAAAGAAAATATGTAAGATAAAAAAGTTAAAAAAAATAATTAAGATTTTTAACCCCAGGTCTAACCCCTCTATTCGTTGCTTTTCCCAGTAATGGAGGAAAATAATGGTATGTAGCTAGTGATACCAACATCCCTGCCAACAGTTGAGAGCGCAACAACGTGACAATCTGAGCAGTGCCATAAACCATGATGAACATCGTCATATGTTCGATGTCTCCAAGGGACTTAAGAAATGCGTCACTGAATTTGAGCACTACCTTGGGGTTGTCGTTAATGGCACCGCACACACCCTCAAAGGAGTGACTCGCCCGACTCGCCCCATAAGGGTGAGTTTGACTAAGAGACCCAATAGGATATAATAGAAGTTTGGATATACAAATGTTAGCAGATAACAAGATGTTGTGAAAATGTCTTTTGATTCCCAGCTAGAAAGCGACGATTATTGGTTCCCGCCTCCTGCCAAGTAAGAAGGTAAAATTCTAGTATTTATCCAAAAATGTGAAATTGCTCTTGCAATTTTGAGTCAGGGAATTGACAACACTTTTAATCATTATCACAATTTCAGTATTGCAATTTACAATTGTTTTTAATCACTTCGAATCTAAGGGAAAATTCAATAAGAGGTTCTTATTTAAACTGTTTTCTTCACTTGCAACGATTTTGACAAGACTTCCAAACATTTTTACAACTTCAATAATGTCACTAAAAACATTTCTAGCAATTTTCATAACTTTGATAAATTCATTTATCACTGTTTTTATCAATTTAATTTGGGGGAATTCAATCAATGGGCATTATTTAAACCATTTCCAATACTTGCAATGATATTGATAAAACCTCCAGACATTTTAAAAACTTCAGTGACGCTGTTAGCAACTAATTCTTTTGCATTATTTAAGTCATTTTCTACATTTGCAGTGAAACTAACAACACTTCTAGCAATTTTTTTTATCACTTCAAAATTTGGGGTAATTCAGTCAAGGGGCATTATTTAAACCATTTTCTACACTCGTAATAAAATCTACACCATCTCAAGTCATTTTCACAATTTCACTGATGCCATTAATAACTCATTATTTTGCATTATTGAAGTCATTTCTTAAAAATTTCTGGAGATGATGCCAATATCGTTGCAAGTGTAGGTAACAACTTAAATAATGACCATGGATTGAATTCTTCTCTAATTTAAAGTGATTGGAAACATTTGTAAATGAAATTACCTACATTGTGAAAATAATTAGAATTGTTGTTAATCTCATTACTCAGAATGATGTGCCTGTCTTCTTTTAAAAACTTTCAATGGCAATTTCATCTTTTTGAGCGAATATTAAAATTCAAATTCCTGCCGTATGACTAATGTGTCTTTTATGTTTATTGAAGTGACCTTTTTGGAATTTTAAAGTTGAAATGGTATTTTTATGGGATTTTCTCTAACATTAATTACAGTTCAACATGTTCTGGTTTTGATTGGCAATCTATCGTACTCATAGCATTCCATTCCTATAACATCGAAGCCCATGATGGAGCCACCACTACTGATGCTAAGCCTAAAACAGCATTGAGGAAAATGATATTTTAGCATCTTCAAAGAAAAATAATTTAATAATTAAGGAAATTAACTTGGAAATAGCTCAATTTTAATTTGAAATAGTTGAGTTCCTTATGGAAGTCTTGAGACCGTTTGTCATGTGTAACTCAAGGAATAATTGGAGATATTAATATACTATATAAATCTCTGAAATGCTTTGAAAGCAATTACTTTGGGCCTGTTAATAGCCTTACCAAGCGATTTCTTGGTTATGACAGCATTGGGCTCCCAAAGAGCTTCATGTTAGATATGTTATGCAGCACAAAATCCTCCCGACCTTGAAAGTTCCAACTCCTAGTTCAAAACTAAACTGTTTGAAATCAAGATACCTATTTCTAGCTTTTATACCTTATATGATGATCATTTTCCGGGGAAAAAAAATCTCTGCTAGATGATATACAAGCGGAGTTCCAAATGCGGAGCCAAGTTTGAGTTTTGCGCATGCCACTTCTTCCCAATTTGACTCCTCAGATTTCTTCCATCATCACCAATAATCACCACAAGAACAAACCCCATCTTTAAAATGATGATAGCGATTAACATCTCTCACAGAGATTTCCCTCTCTGTGATTTTTGATATGAACTTGATAGCAACATGGCAGTCCTCACAAATCTTGAGGTTTTTTGTTATCAAGATCCTCGCCCCCGGCGGTGTGCTTATGAGTCCATATGCAATAGCTAGCCTTTCACTATGACTACACACCATGTGAGTTTTCTCATCTTCCTCAACATCATGGAAGACAGATCCTGTATGTGGCACGTACCCAGATTCTCTCATCAGTCCTTCAAGCTTCTTCAGTTCTGCATATATTGCACCCGAATTTGGATGCGAAACATCCCCAGAAAGAAATGGATGGACTTTGTTTTTAACTTCAATCCAGCTACAAGCTGTGCTTTTCTTTATTCCTTTATCAATCATTAAGTTCCTTAACCTTGCAACTCCTTCCCACTTACCTGATTGAGCATACATGTTTGATAAAATCACATAGTGTCCAGCATCTTCAGGTTCTAGCTCAATTAACTTCTCCAATGCTAGCTCTGCCAATTCCACATTCTTATGGATCTTGCAAGAGTTCAGTAGAGCACCCCACACACCAGAGTCTGGCATTACCTTCATCTGTGTTATGAGGTCATAAGCCTCGCCGAGTTGGCCACAGTGACCGAGAAGATCAACCATACACGTGTAATGTTGGACTGTGGGGTTGATACCGTAATCTCTCACCATCATTTTAAAGAAGGTTCGCCCTTCATCAAGCAGGCCGCTGCGGCTACAGGCTGCAAGAACACCAACGAAGGTTATGTGATCTGGTTGAGCCTCTTTCCTCATCTTCTCGAATAATTCCAAAGCTTCAATGGCATGGCCATGCATGGCATAACCAGCAATAATGGCATTCCAAGATACAACCCTCCTCTCCCTTAGACACTTGAACAGATTAAGAGCGACATTTACAGAACCACATTTCGCGTACATGTCTAGTAAAGCAGTTTTGACCCTGTCATTGGAATGAAACCCATGTCTCCAACTAAACCCATGTATTTCCCTTCCATGAGGAAGGCAAGCAATATCAGCGGAAGATGAAATCACAGTGACAAGAGTTGCCTCAGTAGGTTTCACACCTCTTGCCGCCATTTCACTGCAGAGAGAGAGTGATTCATCAGGGTGTCCATTTTGAGCATAAGCAGCCAGCATAGAATTCCATAACACAGCATCTCTAACAATAATTTTATCAAATACTTGGCGTGCATCTCCCACACAGCCACATTTCGCGTACATATCAATAAGAGCAGCACCTACAAACACATCTGTGTCCCACCCAGTGCGTAACACACATTCATGAATATTCCTTCCATCCGCAATCGCAGAAAGTGCAGAGCATGCCTTTAAAACAAAGGGGAAAGTAAAATTATCTGGCTTTAGTCCATGATCAAGAATTCGGTAGAACAGCGAAATGGCAACTTCGTAGGGCCCATTCCATGCATATCCCCGGATCAGAATATTCCACAGAAACAAATTCCCTTTGGGAATTCTATCGAACAGGTTCTGTGCATAGCGTAGAGAGTTGCAAACTGAGTAAAGGTTAACCAATTTAGTGGCCAAATCTTGATCATAACCAATGCCCAATTGACACAATCGGGCATGAATCTGTATCCCGGGTCGAATCGCTTTGCCTGCTATACAAAATTGCAGGAGAGACGCATAATAGAAGGGTGGTGGATTAGATGAATCGACTAGGAGTTTATGAGTAGAAGGGGTCAGAAGAGGCTTGGGGTAATTGGCTAATGAGTGATAAGACGACTCGTGGAAGAAACATGGAGGAGCAAGCAAGAGGTTGAGCAGAGAGGAGAACGAAGAGAGGCATGTAGAGATTCTGTCAATCTTATTATGAATGAAGTAGAAAGTCATTTGATTCCTCAAAAAAATGACAGGCTGAGGTTATAGCGAAGCTTTGGTCATAGTGTTGCTGTCTTGTTACAAGCTCGCAATCTGGGCGGGAAGTGATTTAGGCTTC
>JANTPZ010001480.1:0-23782 GCA_025593235.1 Vachellia pachyceras | reverse complement strand
ATTATGAATGTACCCTTTTATTTCTTCAGTTTCCCATGATACGTGTGGTAATTGTCATTTATCATACAAGTTGAAGCTGAGGCTGAAGTCACGAGCCAAAAGGTGGTAAAAAGGGAGGAAAAAGTGGAAGACCCTCCCATGAGATTTGGATGTGAGATTCCCTTTCGCTCACATCACATGGCACCCAACTCTATTCAACTTTGCCAATGGTTCTTCCCTTTAAATTTATTTTTGGGTGAATGTAATATTCAATTCCTTAAATTTGATTTCATTTTAATTTTTATTTCTCTTAATTTTAAATTAAAAATTTTGATCCTCAAATTTCATTTTACTTAAAATAGAGAGAATGTTTGCTTATAAATTATCCCATTAAATTTTCACCTAAACATATACTTTCATTCTTAATTTATTATGTATTGACTTTATTCTCATGTTTTATAACTAATGAATATTAAATTCCACATCTGAGTCAAGAAACTTTTTTGAAGATATTAAAAAAGTTAAATAAATCATTTAATTATATAACATATATTTCAAAGTATATATGTATATCATTATATTATATATCAGTTTATAAGTCAAATAAATTAAGTTAAAAAAAATTATAAATACATAGGTTTTAAGTTTCTGTAATATTAAAAAAAGTCAATTATCTCTTATATTAAAGATCGGAATTATACTTGTTAAAGTTAAAAAGTTGTTGAATTTTTAAAATAGAATTAACGTAGTTTAATATTTTCATTGTTCTATAATAATCATGTTGGAAATAGTTTATAAATAGAATCATATGAGTATAATTTAATAAAAATTTGCACTATTTTACCTTTTGAATTGAAGGATCAAAACTCATGGCAATAAAGATCATATCAACCCAGTTTCAAAGTAATCACAAACTTGATAGAAAGTGTTAATTTCTCACAACACTTAATATTCAAGAGTACCTCCAATATGCCTCTACAAGGAGGACACTTATGCAGTTGCTTTTTTAAATAATCTAAATAACCATAAAAAGGGCTGGATCCGGGGGAACAGATTAATCTCTTATAAAATTAATTTTTTTATTTTTATTTAGAGCAATGCACTCATTTAATTTTTAACAGTGCATGCTGTCATTATTTTTTGTAAGTATGTGCTTCTGTTTGGGGAGAAAATAAAAAATGGCCATAGACTCAATAATTTTCATTATCAACAGAAATTAGATTATATTCGACAATTATTATATCGGTGGTCAACTCAACGACCCTATTAAATTATTAATTGTAGTTACTGTGACTATATAATATACAGTGGTCATTGGATCATATTCATATCAATGCGCAAACAGCTTAGAAGATATTGATAGAGTCACAGTGACCTTTGAAGACAGCCAAATAACACATTAATGTCATAGCCAGGCATGTCTTGAAATGTTTCTTCTTGTATGATTTAATAATTAATATATATATATATATATAGGAACTTCTTGCACTGCCAAATCTCTCATCATGAAGTTTGTTATTTAATATTAACACATAAATTAAAATAATATAATCTGAATTGAGCTAAATGGTTTTTCTTTTTAATATTGAATCATCCTCTTGGATGAAAATAATGTAAATTGATAAGAATAAGGGAGGTTTTAAAAGCATGCCTAGTGCCGCTTTGAATTTCAAAGAAAAAACATTTTTTTCGTATTTTGTGTTTTATGAAATAATTTTTAATTGCTTATTTAGTAGACTACAAAAATCAAATTCCTACCCTAATTCAAATTGGCACTTAAAATTCTCAATACCATATATTCCATAATATATATTTCTTACCTCAAAAGATCCCATAATATACAGTTTGAAATTGAAAATTAAATATTAAATATTAAATATCAACACTTGTAAAAAATCCTAGAAGTGCCAAGACTAAAATAGTATTATCTTTGATTCTTAATGTAAGAGATGGTTATTGATTTAATTTGATTTAAAATATAATAAATTAATTCATTTTATTTTTTATATTCATCAATTTTTTAAAATTAATTTATATAATTTATTGATTGATATATAGTATAATATTAGATGATAAAAATAGTTTTATATTCACATGAATTTTATAATTTAAACAATTGGGCTCAGTCACAGAGAAGGAGAGAATGCATATTTTATGTGCGTGTTTGAGAACGCGATAGATAAGCACTTTTACATAAGTTGAGGTAAATATGTGAATGAGATTATCTCATTTTGCAGAAAAACACCGTTGAACGTACATTTGATTTTTGAAAACGTTCGGCCAAACAATCCCTATAGTGTCTTGGAGTCCATGACCGTCCAATTTTTCAGCTAATTTTTTTTAAAGAAAAAAGGAATGAGTCAATTTCGTACGTTTCTATCTGTTGATATATGTGAATAATATTTACACTCATATATATATATATAAATATTAAACTTCGGTGACCTTTTGGAGATATGAAACCACAATTTTGCTTTTAATTTAATTTCACATTTCCTCATGCAAAGGGTCATCCAATGGCTATCTAATCTAGCCTTCATATAAACGCTGGACTCATATAGAACAAAATTTTTATTTGCTGCATCCTAATTCTATTAGTGATGCACCTATGAATTGTCACAGTGATTCTAAAATCGAAAATAATCAATTTAATTTTGCATGTTTATGCTACTTCTATATATAATATCTGATGAACATGATAATTTGGGATAATATATAATCATAAATAGATATTTGTGTTCGCTTGGGAAAGCGGTGAAGAAATTCTTTTACGCAAGCCGATGTAAGTATGTGAGAAATGTTTTGTTTCGACTTATGTGCACCGTGAAAAAAGTGAAAAAAATTATATCCAAACATACTGAATGTATCACAATAATTAAGTACTCCACACCCGATACTGCAGATTGAGACAGTTTAGAAACTTAGGGAGTACTTGAGGGCTTGTAGCCTAATGGTACGGTATCTTTTAAGTGGGAGGTCACTGGTTCGATCTCGATGCTGTAATCTTCAGTTGTTAGTGCCTGTCCCTTTAAATTAAAAAAAAACGGAGGGAGCAGTATGTAGTAAAAAGTTTAGTGTAAAAAAAAGATAATAAATGCATACTACTTACTTTTTTTTATTAAATATGAAGATTATATTTAATATTTTTGACCTCGTAATAATTTGGCCTCGGGTATTGTTATTAGGTCCCAACTGTAGCTAGTTCGATTGTTATTAATGGTTGGTGAAGTTGTTAATGACAATTGGACCCGCTACTACTAGGATCTGATGGTAATTTTACTAATTTTTGCGACATTTTATTCATCAATTCCTCTATTTAGAACCCGATGGTAAATTTTCTTCCTTTTTTTATACCTTTTTTGCCAACAGAATTTCTTACAATTAATAAATTATGAGTATAACTTATCTAGTATTTTATATTCTTAAATAAACAGGTTAGCTAATGATTATTTTTTTTATAAACACAGTAAATATAGATACACACAAATGATTTTAATATAGCTTTGAGCAATAACATAATATATATTTTATAATATTTATCCGATTAATTAAGTTCAATTAAAGTTCACAGTGTCCCTTTTTATTTTTATTGATTTTTTGGCTAACCATTTTTATTAAATTATATACTGATTATTTCAATCTACACACCCCACCAAACTTCGAAAGCCGACATCAGAACATGCTTCCCACTAATAACTAATTTTCTATTCATGAGTTCATGTTTATCATTATAATTATTGATATATATTCAAAATATTTATTTCCAAATGAAATAAAATAGATAAAAGAAACTTCGTAGTAATTAACAATTATATAAAATGCCCATCACATCTGGGGGAAATGGTTAAAAGTTACCAAAATTACCTTTCTATAATGAAAGCTAATCATGACAATTAAATTAAAAGTAGCCAGAAACAATTATTAGTTGAAAAGTAATTAGCTGTTGTGGGTGAGGTGAGATCATTATCATCATTCTACCAAAAAAAAAGCATTATTATAGACAATTATATGATATTTATTTTGTAAATAATATTAAATCCAGAATTAGTATTAGAGCTAATGGACCTTAGCTTTTTTAGAAAATTAAATAAGCTAAATGGATTAGTTTTATGTATCTAGCTAGTTATATATATTATTATATTATATATCAGTTTATATAATCAACAAATTAATTTAAAGAAAAATGATGAAGGTATATACTCCAAAATAACATTTTCAACTTCCTTAATTTTTCTAACAAAAGTTAATTACCCTTTATATCGGGATATATATAGTATTGAAATTTTGAACTAGTCCAATTATATATAATATGATAATTTAATTTGTTTAGGTATAAATATTCTTTTTTACTCTATGTATTGTTTGATTCTGAATTTGGACATATATCTTAGCAGAAATTGTCCTATCGAATATAATTATGTTCCAAGCAAAATTGAAGTTTGGATGTGAACATGTTTTCTAACAAAATTTTAACATTGTGAAAGATAAGTCTTTTCCCACTTGTGTTATTGAATCTTTTTATTTATTTAGAAAAAGTCTTGGTGAGTGGTAACCAACAAAAAAGAATGAGAGAAAGTCTTTAATGAGCAGCAGGATAAAGTTTGGGCCTATCCAACTTTCAAACTATGAGCTCCCCCTTTTGACTTTTTTTGTTTATTTGTTTGTCATATTTATTTTTTACTCTCACTTTTCAAAATATAAAGTAATTTCACCTTATCAAAAAATAAAGAAAAATAATCTCACCTATTATTTGAAAAAATAATTGGTATATAAATAAGTTATTAAAATAATACACTCAGTGTATATTAGTTTATCTGTCATTAAAAAAAAGAGAAGAAAGAGTTAACTTTATTCATTTAATTTTATAACAACGAATTCAAAAAAAAATAAAAAAAATTGTGAAGCGTGATGAAGGGCTTGTATCTAACCACCGTAAGAGGGAAGGACTCGAATGGCTCCGCGGCCGAGAGGGCTAAGGCATGATGACTAGAGATGGGAAATGGGCCCAACCCGCCTAATCTTAGTGGCCTTTTGCCAGTCCGTCAAGGGACGAGCTACTTTCAACCCCCCGCTCAACCTGCGGCCCGCCAACCTTTCGTTTTATTTTTTAAAAAAATACATATATATATTTTTATCTTAATATTTTTTACAAAAAAAAAGTAATATTAAATTCTATTTTTAGGAAATTATTAAAAACTTATTGATGAGATTTGAAAGAGAATCATGTAAATATATTATTTTATGGAAAAAAACTGAATAAAAAAGAAAAAAGAAATTTATTTCTATTTTTTTTAAAAAAATAAAAACTGGCAGGTTGGTTGGCTAACCCACCAACTTGCCATGACGGGTTCGGGTTGCAGTTTTACAACCCATTGCCTTGGCGGGTTGTAGCGGGCTATTAGGGATGGGAAACGCCATCCCTAATGATGACATCAACTAATTATGGTCAATGAATTTTTTAATATTATTAAATTAAGAAATGTAGTAGCATCATTTTTCTTGATAAAGGTAGTAGTTTTATTTTTTATGATACGTGTGAAAAGAATATTTCATGTCAAGGTTTAAATAAATAAATGCGATCGTTGCTATAATTTAATGCTTCATATTTTACTGTCAGCATGATATCACTTTGCCTTATCAAATAAAGTCAGGAGGTCATTAGTTTGCTTAATATATAAATAATTATACCTAATTAGTAATTGTTTCAAGGGCTTATACAGTCTGTAATTCAGATTTAAAACATTGATACATATAATCTAACAAAAATCTAGTCTACTTTACCTTTTCAGGATTAAAGTTAATGGTTCTAAACTTAAAGATAAACTCAAGGATCAATATCAACCCTTATTTCATAAGTTATAAAATATTGGTTTCAGGTTGGGCATTGTAATCCTGGGATACTAAATTATTCCATAAATCTGAGTGTATGAGAAATGTTTTCCAATAACGTTATACGTAAATCAAGATAAAAATCCTTTCACATATTTACCATAAAATTGTTGCTAGATAATCCAGAATGGAGAACCAACACGCGTTGGGGTGTAGTGGTAAGGTTGACACTTCCCCCAGTGATAAAGCACCTCATAGGGGAGTGTTAAAATTATATTCTCTCTCTAAATTTTTCGATTGTTCCAAATTACCTGATCTAGTTGAAAGTCAAGGATTGAGGAAAAGATATCGGACATCGGGAAATTTTGGGGCCATAGAGTCATAGACCCATCTTAGATAAAAAAATCTAAAATGGAGAGGCAGAGTCACGTGCTCTATTGGCGCGTCAACTTTCTTTGCCTAGAAAGTAGCGGCACGCTCCACTAATTTTGATGAGGCGTGGATAGATTCCATTTTCAACCAGCGAAAATTTCCAGGATGATGGGTCCCACACCTACATTACCTGCCCCGCTTTCACGGCAAACCTACCGCCACGTGTCGGTCGAACTCGATCGCCTTGCACAGCGGAAGAGTCCTTGTTGCTTCGTACGGACGCGTGAAATCCCACGCGGATCCACCTCTTGGTCCGACAGCCCCAATGGTCACTCCCACTAACTTTTTTCTTTTGGTAACAAATGGTTAGTTTGGTTACCGGCTGAGAAAACTTTTTAACATCCCCAAAAATATGTTTAACAGTATTTTTTTATAAAATAAAATAATCTCTTTCACATATTTATCTCGTAAATGATAAAAGTACTTCTCCACCGCTTTACCAAACGAGATAATTTCCTTCACACATTTACTTCGTAAGTGGTAAAAAAGTACTTTTACATAAGATGAGGTAAATATATAAAGAAAATTATTTCATTTTAAAGAAAAAACTATTAAATATAGTTTGGCAGCCACTGCTTACTTATTGTCCTACCTTTACATTTTCAAAATTTCTAAGTAAATTGATGCTAATTTAATTCCATTTATAAATAATTTTTAATATATTTCATATAGATAAAAGAGAACCTTGAGCTTTATTATATTTACATTAAAATTTAATGACTTTCTAACTTAATCCTTATTTAATATAAATTGTACCTTATAAATTGTACATTTATATTAAAAATTTAAATATTTGACTTGTAAAATATTTTTTAGTCTTTTTTATAAAATATTTTGATAATTTCAGTAAGTATTAAATATTTTTCATATATACCAATTTTTAGTGAGGACAATGATAAAGTGTAAAAATTAATGTGATATTGAAATTCAATGGTATTGTTCTAATGTGATATTGTAAAAATTAATGTGATATCTACAGTCATTCTGCATGAGTTGCTCATGTGTTAATTTATTATGGTCTGACTCTTAATGTAAGATCTAATTGAAAAATTCATCTTGATTCTAAGTGTAAGATATATTTTTATTTTTATCAATTTTTTAAATAATTTTTATTGATACTGCTTTAATAACAATCAAGAGAGTAAAGGAGAATAATTAAAGAGAATGATAACATTTTTTTAGAAAAATGTAATATTAAATAACTTAACCAACATATTTCATATGTTTTAAAGTGGATGATACTTCTTTGGCAAAAAAAAAAAAAGTGGATGATACTTGTATACCTATACAATGTTACATCATCTATACCCTTTTAATTATTTTTTAGATCTTACCAATATTTATTATAATAAGTACATGGAGAAAGAGAAATTTATGATATACATGACATTTTTCATTTTTTTAAAATAAAAACCTAACCTCAAATGTAGGGGAACCGGTACAGCCAGTTTTACTGATACAGCAGAATGATACAAAGTGGGCCCCACTCACCAGATCCATCCCCATTCCATTTCTCCCATTTCGTAAATTTCATCCCATAAACATAAAAAAAATGTTATGCAAAAGGGGAGAAAAGAAAATTCATTCCTTAAAAATAAATATTTGCTAATTTGAACAATTTATTAATTTTTGAAAAGATTTTTGCAAAAAGGTATACTACTAAAAATATTAATATGGCAATAATTTATATGAGTATGAGAGAATTGATATTGACTTGTGAATATTAGGTAAAAAAGAAAATTAAGAAATGTTACATGATGAAACAAATGGCTGGCTGACTTTATTATTATTTAATTAATTTCCGTAATTTTTTAAGAAATTGTTTGATACTGTCCAAGTACGGAACGGCTCTATTTTAACCTACGCAGGATAGCCCAACTCACATTGAACTGGAGAACGCAGAGAGAGAGTCAGTGTCTGCGCTAAGGGTGGGAGAGAGATTCTAGCTGTGAAGAAGACGACCTTCATTTCTGAGATGTCTCTGCTTTCAGATCTCATCAACCTCAACCTCTCTGAGACCACCGAGAAGGTGATCGCTGAGTACATATGGTATATATCTGCTTCTGTATCTTCCTTGTATATATATATGTATGCATGAATTTACGTGCTCGCTTGTTTGTTCGTCTTTTTCTGATGGATCACCATATGTTCTCTCTTTTTACTTTTCAAATCGTTCGTTTCACAACGTACGCCCTAGTCGACCTCTGTAAAAACTTACCGGAAAAGTGGGACATGCGTTTTGAAGAAGAAGAAGAAGAACAGTGATTTAGGTTTATAATTGTGAGGATTGATCCTTATGAGATTCCGTTTAATCGAGCTGAACAGAAAGGGGGAAGACACTTTTCCCTCTTTTATGTTTCCCGTTTCTTTTTTAAATGAGCTAACTTTGATCTCTTTGTTTGATTTTCTATTCATTCAACTGTTATTGATGAATAGTATTTTTTACGGTTCTGGGATATTCTCTTCCTGTATGTTTTCACATGATAAATTAATGAGTACAGTTCTTTTCCTTTTTGTTGTTGGCTTTTAATCGACAACAATCTCAACTAACGCAGTGATCACTTAAAACGACCCTTACTTCTTGCTCTGCTTTTCTCTCATCTAACTCCCCTGCTTACCTAACACTCTTTTCCGCCGATTAACCATTAATTATTTCTGATCTCTTGATATTTTTAGGATCGGCGGATCTGGTATGGACCTGAGGAGCAAAGCAAGGGTAATTTAGTAAAGAATCTCTTAACTTTTCAAATGGAATTACTTTTACATTGTTTTGGTGTACTTATACAAATATAACATGTTTTGGGGGATATAAAGACTCTCCCCGGACCAGTTGCTGATCCTTCAAAGCTACCCAAGTGGAATTACGATGGTTCTAGCACCGGTCAAGCTCCTGGAGATGACAGTGAAGTTATCTTATAGTAAGCAATCTTCAAAATAAAGCGACTTTGATTGGAATCTTTTCCCGAAAACAAATGCTTCCAAGTAAAAGGGCATGGATTCTGTTTCTAATATCCATTTATGTCTTACCAACAGCCCACAAGCAATTTTCAGAGATCCATTCAGAAGGGGCAAAAATATCTTGGTAGGTTTTTGGCCTTTTCAACAGCTTTTGCAATATTTGCATTTGTTTAATGATGGATATTGACTTTGAACGTTAGGTTATATGTGATGCTTACACTCCTGCTGGAGAACCTATTCCCACAAACAAGAGACACTCTGCTGCAAAAATATTTAGCCACCCTGATGTTGTTGACGAAGAACCTTGGTATCATTTGTATTTTAATTTAATGTTTGTGTCAGAATAATCTTTTGGCTCATGATTTAATGCCTATGTTTCATTTGGAAATAGGTATGGAATTGAACAGGAATATACCTTGTTGCAGAAAGATGTAAACTGGCCTCTAGGATGGCCCGTTGGTGGCTTTCCTGGACCTCAGGTGAAAATTTTCTTCATTTCAAGCTTTTATAAAGCCACTTAATTTGACTTTCAAATACTAAGTGGGAATCACTTAGATGTTAAATTTAAGTAATAGAGACCAACGCACGTGGTAATAAGATCCTCATAGGATAATTAAAGAGCTTTGTCCATGCTAGCGCTATGTAATAGGTGCAACTTTTAAATATCACAGCGTAATATTCCTTTTACCTTGTTTATTTATATTATATTTTATGTTAGATTACTACATATTTAGAGATGATGAAGAACGAAGTTGAATTTTTATCTGTTAAATTCACAATTCTTTCTCATTATACCAGGGACCATACTATTGTGGTGCTGGCGCAGACAAGGCTTTTGGTCGTGACATTGTGGATGCACATTACAAATCCTGCCTATATGCTGGCATCAACATCAGTGGAATCAATGGAGAAGTCATGCCTGGCCAGGTATATTGCAATCTTTCTTTTTCTCGCTCCCTCGTTCTCTTGTTCTTCTTTCTTGTCCAACAAATCTTCTATCATCTCCTTACTTTTTCCGTATGTTTGTGCAGTGGGAATTCCAAGTTGGTCCTGCAGTTGGCATCTCTGCTGGTGACGAATTGTGGTGTGCTCGTTACATCTTGGAGGTACCTCATGGCAGCCGTTTAAAAACCACACACAAAAAAGAAAAATTCTTCCATTACCATTGGATTACTTGTCACATTATTCATTAACTAGGTCCAAAGGTTTAGTTGTTATATCAATTAACATCTCTATTTATGGGTAACAGAGGATCTGTGAGATTGCTGGTGTGGTGGTTTCCTTTGACCCCAAGCCAATTCCGGTACAATCCAACTTTCCTATTTTCAAAAACGTTTCGGTTCTCAAAAATCCATGTCCTAATCTGACATTTCTCTTTTTGGGTTTTCACCTAACAGGGTGACTGGAATGGAGCTGGCGCTCACACAAATTACAGGTAAAACTTTAATGCTTATGGGAAGGATTAGCAGTAGTATGAAGTCTATTTTTTTTTTTCCCTGTTTTCCCCATGCATGACTAGTGTTTGATAATATGCCAGTACCAAGTCCATGAGAAATGAAGGAGGATATGAAGTCATCAAGAAGGCAATCGAGAAGTTGGGCAGGAAGCACAAAGAGCACATCGCTGCATATGGTGAAGGCAACGAACGTCGCCTGACAGGAAAGCACGAGACTGCCAACATCGAGACCTTCTTATGGGTAAGATTTTATTTATGCCTGTCCTTCTAAATCAAAGGAACAAACATTAACGGCTTAAGGTTACTAGCGGAATTGAACTAGTGACCTCCCGCTAAATCACATGGGAGCTCTCATGTTATTTAGACTACAAGCCGTTACCTATCTGTCTCTCTGTTTATGACTAAGTTGATTCAGAAGTTCTGTCACAATGTGCTTGAAAAATATCTCACTAGTTTGGTAAAATTGGAATTGGACAGGGTGTTGCAAATCGTGGGGCATCAATTAGAGTTGGGAGGGACACAGAGAAAGATGGGAAGGGTTACTTTGAGGACAGGAGGCCAGCTTCTAACATGGACCCATATGTGGTCACTTCCATGATTGCAGACACCACCATCCTCTGGAAACCATGAAAGCCTCTTCTTCTGAGGCATCCTACTTCCTTCTTATTCACTACCATTTGCTCACATTCTCTCTATCGTTTTTAGGATGAATGTGGTCAGCTCTTCTACTTTGGGCTGTGTCTTACTGCTTATTTATGTTTAGGGTGATGATTAGCAATCTTCCATTGTGGTCCGTTTCCTGTTTGGCTTGCTGTTACACGACGACCAAAGCATAAGTGTATTGCTTCTTCCATTCCTCTCATTTTCACTCTTTAACGTGCTACAATAATAATGTTAATGGCCTTTACAATAATAATGTTAATGGCCTTTTTTTTTAAGGATGTTATGATCAATAACTAATTCGTTTGGATTAGCGGTAAAAGCTACATTTTCAATGTGATTTACGGCTTTTACTTGCATCCCATTGCGTTGATATCAACAATCCTGTCTTTTTCTATTAAGTTTTGTTTGGATGTGTATAGCAAAATGGAAGGATGAGCAAGCTTGGCTTCTATCATGAGTTTTCTCTAAGCCCTCTTCTGTCTAAGAGCTTGATCTTTCAATATGATCTTGTTTTTAGTCTCATAAGATTTCATTTGCTCTACACTTGTCTATCAGGAAGAATCCTACAGTCTGAATTAATCTGACATGATTCTGTGGGATTAAGTTTCCGCTGTACTATCAAAATTATTTTGGAAGTTTACCGATTAAGTTCCTAACATGGTCTAAATGGCTAAAGAATGAGGAAAGAGTGAACTTGAAAAATCTATACACTATATGGATTAAGTTTTTAGTTCTTGGGTAAGACCCATCCTTGTGGTGTTAGAGAGTAAATTTTTTTAAAAGAATATTCATTTTAGTTCTATATAAACCACATGCAAAATCACGGGAGATAAAGTATTGGTAAAAGACCCTTAAGAAATATCCAAAAATGGATAAATTCCTTTTGGTGGGAATACATACAAGATTTGTCATTATAAAAAGGATAATGGTAACCCACCACTAACTATTTCATTGAAAAGTAATAAATGTATAAAACTCTTCTTTAAGAAGTGTAACTCGTATATGATGCAAAGAGTTTTGTCTGCAAAACTAAGAAAGAATGAAAAATATATAGATGCAGTGTCCTCTAATTTTTCCTTTATTTCTAGTTTTTTTTTCTTATACTATGTTTGGTATGGTGAAATTGGGAGGTGGAATTGAAAATGTAATTCATTTCCTATATTTGGTATGGTGGAATTTGGGGATGGAATTGAAAATGGAAATGGAATTCAAAATGGGTAGAAATGAATTCCATGATGTAACTAATGGAATTGTATTCAATTCCGTGGAATTGATTTTTTAACATCTTATTTTTTTCTATATTTATATCTATTTCTATCTTCATTTTATCCTCATTTCCATCTTCATTTCCATTTCCACCAAAATCAATTCCAACGTACCAATCGGGTCTTCGAACTTGGAATTGCGCCCTTTCATGACCATTTGTTTCTTTCCTTGAATAGTTGAATGGACGTTAGGATGAAATCATATCTTTATAGCGGTCCTACCTATACGCCCCTTTAAAAACATCCAATTCATTTTCACTTGTGGTTCAATTTTCCACATTTCTCTCAACCATTTATGACCCTCTATGGCATTGCTTTATGAAAACATATCTACGCAAGTGTTCGAAGGTAAAACTTTCTTCATATATTACATTGGATCAGTTTGAGAACGTGGTGGAAAAATGCTTTTACCATTTACGAGATAAATGTATGAAGAAAATTACCTCATTTTGCAAAAAAAAAACTATTGAATAGTTGTTTGACTTTTCCAAATATAGTTCCAAACAAGGTCACTGTAAATTATATCAAAAAATAGTTTCTAACGTTAATTTAAATAAATTCTATACCTAATCTTCTTCTCAGCCCATAGCCACAAGCCCACAACCAAATGTTTATGCCACAATTTTGTTTTGGTTACAAAAGAGGGCAAAGCCCAATAGAAAAGTAAAGACTAGATTAACAGGGGATTAGCTCCCATAGGTGTATTGTAGCACATACTCCTCATGTATGAAAGAGGAGACCTCATAATGACAGATCTTGACAAGCCTTCCTTTACCAACGCATCTTGCAAGCTGATTCTGTTATCTATCAATATGAACCAAAGACATCTCTCATTCTCTTCTCATCATCCATCTAATCTGGCAAGACATTAAGCTGCAGGTGTCATCCTTTCCATTAGACAGTAAGGCATCAACCAAGCATTTTGAGTTAGATTCCACGGCTACCTTTTTAAATCCAAACTCCCACGCCAACATCAGACCCCTATAAAGGCCACATTCCTCTGCCTCGAAGACCGTACATTTTCCTAATGATTGTGTGAACCCCATAATCCAAGCACCCGTATGATCAGTTATAACTTCTCCACATCCAGCTCTACTTCTCTCTTGTTACAGACCCATCAACATTTCATCAACATTTATCTTCACCCATCCCACCAGTGGGGGTTCCCAGGAGATATTCCTAATACCGTGATCAGGAGCAATGTTTTCCACTATTCTATCAGATTAAACAAAGGTTTTCCACACAGTTAATCAGTACCGTTGGTTCACTTGGCTTGAGAAAATCTGATCTGAAAGCGAAATTGTTTCTCCACTTCCATAGTAACCAAACTGCCACCCCCCAAATTAAGCTCCAATCATCTGAATGATTCCCACCAAGCTGTCGTTTTAAGTTCATTGCCATCCAGTCTCTTAACGAAGCTAAGAAGAAATTGGTTACATACCTTGGGTCAACGAGACTCATCCATATCATTCTTGCATATTGACAGTCATGAAGTATGTGTAGCACATCCTCAACTCCTGATCTACAATATTCACAATCCGATGTTGATGAGGACCACCTACTCCTCCACTCATTTGTCGGCAGCCTGTTGTTAAAAGCAATCCAAAGGAACACCATTATTCTTTCCGCCCCTCTCCACCTCCAAATTGCCTTATAAACTGCACTATGAGCACTACTATTTTGATCATGCCTTGAGCGCTTGTCCATCATATTATATGCACTTTTGACAGTAAAGACCATTTGATGTTTCCCGCCACAGCGTCACATCATGGCCAGCCTGCTTAAAAGGAGGAATAGCAGTAGACAATCTCTTAATGACCTCTCCATTAACAATAGATGCTAAGCTTTGTATGTTCCAACCACCTCCATCCACCCATTGAAAAATCATACTGTTTTCCTCCTCAGTAGTCAAAGTCCTTACACACATATCTCCTATTTTTTATCATCAAATAACCATTTATCCTTGAAAAAACTGACAGATTCTCCATTTCTGATCCGCCACTTTGAGCCATCTTAAACCACCTCTTTCTATTGGCAAATGAACCTCCAGAGTTGTGAGTCTCCATGTTTCACATTGAACAGGTCATTTTCACTATGTAATATATACTTAGCAGTTAGAACATCCATCCATAAGACTTTTGCTCCTGTCACAACATTCCATGCCAGCTTGGATCCAAATGCTTTATTCATGATGGTCAACTTTTTAAAACCCAAGCCCCCTATACTCTTAGGTGTTACAATACTCTCCCATCCTATAGGATGAAAGCCATGATTTCTATCGTGGTCCCCCCCAAATGAAGTTCCTTTGGATTCTTTCCACCTCACTATAGATAGCCACATGAATCTTAGCTACCTGCATAGGGTATAACGGGATTGTGATGATAACCGTTTTGGAAAGGGTAATCCTGCCTGCCATTGATAATGTTTCACCTTCCATGTTGTCAGCTTAGTAGTAACCCTCTCTACTATGTAGCTAAACGTGTGTGTTGGTCTTTTTTGCCTTGTTAGAGGGAACCCCAGGTAGTTTCCAATTTCTTATGAGATCTTTATGTTTGCCATAACAGCAATCTGCCTCCTCTTAGGTGTCGGGACATTTGGGGAGAAGAATATTGAAGATTTCTTATTACTAACCTTTCCCCCCGACGCTTGGCAAAATTTATGAATGCAATCCATCATGCATCGTGCTTGATCTTCTGAAACTTCTCTAAAAAGTAGCAGATCATCAGCAAACAACAAGTGAGGCACCACTGGACCTCCTTTCTTGATTGAAATAAGTCTCCACTTCCCAGCCTCCACAGCATCATTGATAATATGAGATAACCTGTCCATACACAAGACAAATAAGAAGGGTGAAATTGGATCCCCTTGTATGAGACCTCTCTTGGGGGTAAAGTACTCAGTAGATTCTCCATTCCATAAGACATTATAAGATGCAGATGATATACATTGCATTATACATCTAATAAAATGATTATCTAGTCCAACCTCCATGAGAACTTGCGGTACAAAGTCCCATTTAAGCCTATCATATACCTTCTCTAAATCAATCTTAAAGGCCATGAATCCTCTCTTCCCCCTGGCCTTATTCATTGAGTGCATTATCTCTTGCCCAACAACTATATTGTCCTGTATATGCGTCCCAAGAACAAAGCTAACCTGGTAGGGGGAGATTAGCTCATCCATAATTCCTTTCATTCTCTGCGCCATAACCTTCGTGAGGCATTTGTAATGTACTGAACAGAGAGAAATTGGCCTATAATGGTCCACCCTTTGTGGCAAGTCTCTCTTAGAAATTAGTGTAATCAAGGTTTTATTAGCATCCCTTACCTGGTACTTACCCTCAAAGAAATCTTTCACAAAAACACAGAAGAACGCCTTGACTGTTTCCCAATTTGCTTGGAAGAAGATTGGTGAGAAACCATCAAAGCCTGGAGCTTTGTAAGGCCCCATCGCAAAGACATCATCATGAATCTCCTTGTCTGAAGGCACATCTCCTAGATTGGTCAATTTCTCTCTGTCTACCGTAGGAAATGGAGATTTAGTGTGAAGGCTCACTGATTCCACATCCTCAGCTTGGAACAAATCTCTAAAGTAGTCACAAACCGCTCTTTTTAGCTCTTCATCATTCTCCACCCAATCACCATTATCATTCTTTAAAGACTTCACTCTATTAACTCTTCTTATCTTTGTCTTTAGGTGATAGTACCTAGTATTCCTGTATCCTTTAGTGATCCATTTAGATCTTGACTTTTGGAACCACTTTATCTCCTCTAGTTTTAGCACTCATCTAACTCCTTTTGTAGGTCAGATTCCAATTGACATAGGAATCTAGAGTAGGGGTAAGCATTTGATTTTTGAATACCATTCAATCTAGCTTCAAGCCGTTAATTCTCTTCTCAATCATGCCAAAGACATCTCTATTCCATGATGGTATTGCTTTTGTCATATTTTGCAGATTAGTGTTTAAATCAGCCTCTTGGGTCCAGCTTTCCTTCACAAAGTTAGAAAAATTATCATGAGTTAGCCACATTGCCTCGAAACGGAATGACCTCTTTCTTCTACTGCTATTAACATTACTCAGGATTATCATGATGGGATTATGGTTTGAAAACCCTATACGTAGCGTAACCTTGATAATGCTCTCAGTAAATTTTAATGGGAAACAAGAATTCACTAGAGCTCTATCTAGGCATTCATATAGTCTTGAGCAACCAATAAGACATGGTCCCCTCCATGTGAATTTTGGCCAATAGCTCCTGCATCATTTAGCCTACATGCTAGAATATTATCTGAAAATTTTACCATTCTTGATTCACTCCCACCCGTTTACCTGCATTTAGTATATCATTAAAGTCGCCTATAACAGCCCATGGTTTGTTTATACCTACTGACAGAATTTTTAACTTATCCCACAGTAGTCGGCGAAAGTTTGAGTAAGGCAGTGTGTAGATTGAAGTCAGCAAAAACTCATCATGATCATTAGAAGCACATTTTAGGTGTAGAAACTGGCAACCTTTCTCCAAAACTGAGACATTGACACATTTTGAACTCCAGGCCACCATCAAACCTCCAGACCTTCCCACACTAGGGACAACCTTTATACTGTCATATCCCAGCACCAGCACACACTTCAACCTTGAGTCATTCTCACATCATGTATCAGCAAGCATTAGAATCATAGGTTTACAGCCATTCATTATTGCTTTTAAGTTCCTAAGAAGACCCCTTCCATAGGAGCCTCTCGTGTTCCAATATAACATCTTATTCATGATTATAAAATTAGATAAAGATGTTCTCAATTCTCCTAAATGTCCATAGACATTTGGGTCTCTGTTACTATAGTACCCTCACATTGACTAACCTCAACGTTCTTGTTTACACCTAGGCTGTGGCACATGATGCCTGCATTATCCATATCGTGGCCCAGTATTGTTGTTCTAGGAGCTCCTGGGTCAATAAGGATCGGATGAAGCCCAGGATTATTAGGCCCACTATCACAATCCATTTCCCCCGATTGACAATCTCCACCTCCTTCACCCATGGTAATTCTTAAAACTTCATTTCCCCTCGTAGCTGGCTCCCGTACAATCTCCCTTGTCCTCTTCTCTACACATATGTGCCTACTGTCCATCCTCCTTATATCCTTTTGTGTCCGCACCTCCACTATTGCTGTCTCCCATATCAGACAGTCACTACTTTGCTCATTGCCTTCCTTACTGATCAGGTCAGGTTGCCTCAACCTCGTTATGTTATGCCCTTGAGTTTCTGTGTCCCCTGATCCAAGACGACTGTCTCCCCTCTAACTTTAATATTATTATCCTCAAAGTTAGCCTCATGTGTGGGGACCAGCATGCTGAAGCGTTATCCTACCCTTGTCGACTGGGAAGAATCACCATGCTTGTCTCTATTCTTCTGCTGTTTTCATGGTCTCTACACCATCCTCCATTGCTCATCATTGGAACTCTTATGCTCTGTTACATTCTCATTTGGCCTATCGCCCCTTATATTATTGCCCCCATTCGATGTTGTTTGCCTTATAGCTTACCGCAAGCGTACAGGTCGCAAGTAGTATAAAAATATCGTTCCCACGAGGACTAACCATAAACGAGATAATCAATGCAATTATGTGATTAATTAGGCTGAGTGAATCAATTGAGTGATTGGTGTCTTAAAGCTTTACTAATTTCACGAAAACTTTAATTCAATGATGAGGGATGCCTAAGATTATTTTTCACCAATGCAATTCATGAGAATCAAATACATACAACTCTATTAGTGATTAAATGACATAATATGTTTCTAGAATTATTAGAATTGAAATAATTTCCCCAAATAATGTGATAAATCCATATCTTATCAAAATCTTTCTTAAACCTTTTAGTTTTGAATTAATAACTCCCAAAATGTATTAAAATATATTTCAAATTATATTAAAAATGGGGAGTTATCAGATGTCTCTTACATATTTCGCTTCGGACATGCTTCATTCTTATGCCCATATACACCACACCTTGTGCATAATAAATGCAGCTCCTCATAATCTAAGAAATACTCCTCACCATCTAGTGAAAAACCTGACATAAGTTGCTTACCCAGTTCCACCAAAACACATATCCTCGCAAAATGTCCTCTGAGCTGATGCGATGTGTTCATATCAACCTTTAGAGTCTTCCTAATTCTGTTGCTAATAATGGTCAGTGCCTCTTCATCATAATACTCCAAAGGAAGCTTGGGCACCCGTATCCAAACTGCAACCTTATCTATCAATGCATTCCCAGGTCAGAACTTCAGCTCCCATGGCTGCACTGTTAAGTAATGATCATATATCATCCACGGACCACCCATTAAAGCCTGTAAATAATCATCTCTGTTTGATAGCTTGACAACAAAGTAACCATATCCTATATTGATCAGGTTTATGACTCCTCACTTAGCCCACATACCTTGCAGACGAGATTTCAAAGCCTTAAAGCCAATACCTCTATCAAGAAGCTTAGCAATAACAACATTATTCCATGCTTTATGCAGACGTCTTTGCAACTTAGTTGAGAAATAGAACGTTGGAAAATTCTTTTCTGGTTCTCCATTACTTTGAACTTCTTCCTTCTTTCCCTTGTTTGTCATCCTTCATTGACTCTACTGACATCGTACCATTTGAGAGTTCCTCATCAATTTCATCATTCTCCTCATCCGAGTGATCTCCTTTCGACTAGGTTCCTTTGAGCTTATCTGCAAATGTAACTCCCAATGGCTGCCGCTGACCTGTCTTTGCTCCCAGCTGAGGCCACTGCTCCTCAGTAATGGCTCCTTCCTTCCACCATCCCCTGTTCCTTATTTTCTTAAAGCTCCTGGCAAGCAGATCATCCTCCTCCGTGGAGGAGGGAATAAGCGAGTCGTTATTTCCTTCGCACGTGAGAGCCATTTTTATTGGTGACATATTTTGATAGATCAAGAGTTATGTTAACCTGGCAAAATAATTGTTTATGCCACAATTCAATATGCAAACATGATAACCAATATGGTTGGTTCCAATGAAGGCGCTAGTCTATCACAAAGTGATGAATTTATGTTGAAATTTTTATTAAGAAATGTGCCGATATTTAATAATTTAAATATCATTATTTTCAATTGAAGGATAACTGTAACTAAAAACACATGAATGCGAGAAATTAAATTTACCTTTAATAGAAGAAAAATTACTTTCTTGTACGAGATGAAACTCCTCTTCTGTATCCAAAGATGTTTCCGTGAAGAATTTGGTAATCATCTGGAGGTTTATTAATGGTTATTTGTCAATCTAAATCTCACAATTAATGCTTACGTGGCTCATTGTGTTTTTTCTCCTCTTCAAAATCTTATCAATAAGAGTAACTTTGAAAAATTTGATTAACATATTATGACATAACTACTATTTTTTTAATTAATGTGAATTGGTTAATAGTGCCTATATATGAGGGATTATATATATTTTTTAGAATTATTTAAAATAAACTAATCTAAATAACCCTGTCGTTTTCAAAAATCACATTTGAAAACAAAATAAAAAATAAATTTGAAAATAGAATATAAGTAAAAGGTTGGATAATAGCAGTAATAATCAGAAAAAATGAGATACAAATTTTATATTTATTTTTCTTTTTTAAAAGAGAAAAAAAGATAAAGTTTGATAACAAACAATGAATAAAACAAAATAAGGAAAACCATTTTAAAAATTGTAATCTAACATTCTATCCTAATCTATTTTAAGGATCATAGTCCCAAACCTATCATTTGCATACTCTATTATCCTAATCTATTCAGCGCAGCGATGATTGCAATTCCTTAAACATGGGAACAATAAAGTACTGCTCCTGACATGGCACGATCATACCCGTTAAAACAATCCAACGGATCAGTGTCTTATTCCATGAAACTTCTAGATTCCTAACTCCCAGGGATCTGAACTTTGAACCCCTTCGTTTCCCGTGCATAAATAAATGAATTTAAATTATTAAAATTCAATTTGTCTACTTTGGAGCATCGAAAATTTTGTTATATGAATATATTATCATATTTTTCATTTATTATTATATTAATTTTATTTTGTCTAATCCCAACAGACGACTCTAACTAGTAGCTTGTAATGCTTTAAATAAGATTGTTTCTAATATATCTATTCTTTTCATTATAAATTCATAATTTCTTACTGTTTTAATTCTTAAACATTTAATTATATATGCTCTGTGATTTTAGTTATATTCCTCCAACATTAATAAGGTAAATAAAAGTTTTGAATAATTTTATTTTTTTCCCGTTTACATAAAGATATATGCACATAAGCGTTTGGTTTTACCTAATAAACAAGGTTTTGTTATTGTTGTTTTACATGAAGATACAAATAATATTTAGTTGTACCAAAATCATTTTTTTAACTAAGCCGTGAGATTATGCAGAGTCTTGGGTTCAAGCACGTGACCACCCTTAATTGTCATTCAAACACGTTGCGAGTCAATAATCAAAAGATATAGTCTAATAATAAAAAGATACGTAACTGTATCAAATTTGAGTATCATCTGCTCTAATTAGAGTGGTTATTCTTCTGTTTTAAAGGCATTTTCTATATTGACATGACTTGAACTCGAAGCCTCATTCGTCCCAGAAAACCTACTTCCATTGGTCCATACTTGAAACCAAAAACTTGCACGTAAATTTATTTCATGAACAAACTTGAATTAAATTCTCTGTATTATTACTATGTGGTTTGATGAGCGTCATCTGGGATCCTAAGGTAGTCAAGGTTGGACTTCCCACGGAGCTGGCGAGAGAAAAATGCATTCCAAAAGTCAGACAAAGAGATGTTCTTGAACTGTGCAGGCCTTTCTGAAGTTACGAGGTTTGGCGATGGCCTTAGCATTGCATGCGATCCGGCACTCATGAAAGTGGCAAGCGACATCCTCTCCTTCTTCGAGTTCACTATCGCCCTGTGCTCGATGCTCCTGTATATCCCATTACTCACAATCTGTCATATCATTAATTACTACTTGTTAGTAATTAAGCTCCCATACACATTATACCAATCTCAAACTTGCTACGTATAGTAGTATATTATATGCAGTGTCTACAAAGTCTAATAATTCATAACTAATAACCTCGAAAATGTCTCCGACGTTGACGATAAGGGCGTCAGGAGGAGGGCTGATGGGGACCCAAGAACCATCCTTTTTTATTTGAAGGCCATTCATTTCATTGACCTGGAGGAGTATTGTGAGGGCACTAGCATCGCAGTGAGGGGTGAGGCCAATCACCTTGTCTGGTTCAGGACATGCAGGATAGTAAGTCATCCTCATTGTTTGTAATCCATCTTCAAATAACTCTCTCATCTCTTTGGCTTCCACGTTCAATGCTTCACCCATCAGCATAATCAGTTCCATTGCAAGCTTTCTGAGTTCTAGACAGTAGTCATTCAAGTCATCCCTGCATTGCATGCATTGGGGAAAATGTGTGTATGTATATATGTAGATATAATCAATCATTTTTCAGAATTATGTGTGTGTGGAAGGAAGTACCTGAAAGGGAGGGGGAGGTTAGGGAATAAGTGGGGTTCCCTAGCTTCTTGTGGGAGAGTGGTGAGATACAACAAATCAGCCCAGTCAAGCTTCTGTTCTTCAGACACAACAAACAGCTGACCATATCCTTGCCTTTCTCCTGCTTTCCTCTGGAACTTTGTTTTCTCTTCCACTGGGAGATTGAAGAACTCTTCCACTCCTTTCCTCACGTTTTCCACTAATGAAGGACTCACTCCATGATTAATTAGCTGTACATGTTATTCAATATTTTAGGTTTCTCTAATGGTAAATAGAAAAGTATATTTGACACACATTTTTCATTTTTCTATATGATGAGATTGGAGGAGAAGATGCTTGGCAAAAAAAAAAAAAGATTGGAGGAGAAGATGGCAAACCTGAAAGAAACCCCAATGTTTGCAAGCATAATCAAGCTTATGGAGCTCAGAAACATGGAAATCTGGGGACAGCAACCTAGTCTTATCTATGACAGGGTGTTGCGGTAGAGGTGAAGAAGTGTTAGATGTAAGTTGAATCTCAAGCTCAGGACGCACATATCTCTCTGGAACAGTGGTTAATGGCTGCTTCGCTAGCTCCTGGACCAGTGGCACTGGCACCTCAATACAAGCTCCACTCTGATCATTCAGTTTTGCTTCCACAGCTGCCATGGATGTATCTACTCTCTCTCTCTCTCTCTCTGCAATTCTCCGCGCAAAAAAAGCCTCTTTAACGGTTCAATTAATAAATATTGCACATGTTCTTTCGAGCTCTTCAGTGGTTAAGAGAATAGAAAAAGAAGCAAAACAAAACGAACGGTAAGTTCTTTAGTCTCATAAGATGAGTGAAAACAACCCCTTCAGAAAAGGGTTAGGTGAATACGTGGGTTGGCAAAACCAAATAGTCCTCTGTCCTTATCTTTCTGTATTGAACTATATTCTTTACCCGGCCCATCAATGTTCTTAAAGGTCAAAACATCAACATTAACACATATAAATAGCTATACAGTTTGTCATTGAACTCTTAAGTAAAGAGACCCGGTACACAAATAAGTAAATAGCTATACATATAAATTTCTGCCTACCATTCCGATTGTTATCGCAATGAAAACGAAAAAAAAATACACAAACGCACATACCAGCTTCTATATATGTGCTTTCATGAGTCTCGTTTTGGATCCTATGTCACCCCGTCCAATCTAGCACCCAGCCTCACCTAGTTTTGCTTCCATAGCTTCCATGGATGGACATGTCACAAGAACGGTGAAGCACAGGCACACCAAGCATGATGAAGGATTAGCACAAATTATTCTGACTCTGTTTCTCACACTTTCCTAGTAAGCTAAAGCGCATTTCAATATTGGCAAAGAAAGTAAAGAGACCCAAAATTTAAAAGAAATAAATCCACAAAGCTCAGAGAGACAAGCGTGGGTCTCAAAAGATGGAAAGCAGCTCAATTTTCAAAGAGCCAGCTATGCACAGATATTGGGTTGTTCTTAGACTTTATGAGCGTAAAGGGTCAGATTTAAAAACTAGGGTGAAAACTAATCATATACTGAGCAAGCATGAAACCGATCTTGGTTGGCTCGAATACAAATAACAGCCACGTTCACCCTCTTTCTTCCATATAATAATCAAAACCATAGATTGGCCTTAAAAAAA
>JANTPZ010001479.1:0-19540 GCA_025593235.1 Vachellia pachyceras | reverse complement strand
CAAGATGATGGGCTTGATTTTGAATTCAATTACGCGATCAATAGTGTGAATAACCTCTCTGGAGAAGACCCTTTTGCCTCTTCTGTACAGTACCAAATGAACCAGCTCTCGCCATTGCAGGACATGTTCATGTTTCTACAGAAGCCATTTTGAACAGCACATGAGAAGGATATGGGTCCCACTTGATTCATTTCATTCCAGGAAAAGAGAATTAGATACGAACGATATGAATGTGTTGGCTGTGTAAATACGAGCATGTAAAAGTTCATCAACTTGTATGTTTTGATGAGTTTTTATCAGTATTTTACACAGTTAACTGATCCTTGCATTAAAAAGCTTTAATTTAGGACTATATTGTTAATATGTAAGGAGACTGTAGGAAATTCTTGTTCCACAGGGACTGTGGCAGAATTTTTTCCATAAACTGTTTTTGTAACACATAACTTTATTCATCAATTGAATGGAAACCGCTTAGCTGTAAAATTCTACTTTACTAAGCACTGAGGCTTTTTCTGCTTTTTGAACATCATGGATCTACAGTGCCTGGTAATGTGATAGGCCCCAAATTGGGAAGATTAAGACAAATCATTCAGCTGTCCAAGTTTGACATTTCCAAAAAATAAATAAAAGATTCTAACGTTGAACCAAATCACATTATGGGCAAAATTCACATGAAGCAATGCCAGAGCTTCCCATACTCAAATACTCAAAACACTTTGGGGGAAAAAATAGCACCTACTTACAAGAAATATAATCCTCACAGCGAGTCAAACTAGTGTAACATGACCAGTTATTACATGGTAATCACAAGGGAAAAATATACCATAATCGTCATCTCAATATATAATAGAAATATACAGAAAGCTATTTTCATAACCGAACATATATGTGCGCCTGTGTGTGTGAATATTGCAGAAGATACAGTCACTAGCCAGTAGCGGAGCTATGTTGCTTCCAGGGTGGGCAAACGCCCCCACTGAAATTTTCAGGCTATATGTAAATGATCATTAGATTTTTATTATGCATCCGCTAATTTTGATATTTGAACCCACTCAAATTATTTATACTAGTAAATTTGTTGTCATTTGTTTGCAAATAAAAAAGTTGCCTTCACTGCTTTAAGGTTCTGGCTCCTGCTCTGCCACTGGATACAGTTATCATTCTGATTTAGACAGCTGAGTTCTGCTCTCGTGATGATCATATGCTGACATGTCTGGATTTTGGAACTCGGTCACAGTTTGCCGGTGACCAACCAATCGACTGCTTCTCGTTGTCGTATACCATCAATTTGCCCAGCATGGATATGTCTGCATAAACAAGAAAGTGTGTTTGGGAAATCCATTGGGAGAAAATAGTTACGGCTTCTAAGGTGATTTTATGGATTTCAAGATGGTTTTACAGATGTCGAGATGGTTTTTATGGATTTCGAGATAGTTTTGTATTAACTTGTGTACACCGTTGGGAAAAATAAGTTCCCAAACAAGCACAAACTTAATCTATAAAACGGAGAGTTCTTGCAGAATTATATAGCAAAAGGCTGCAGGGAAGAAAATATGGACAGGAACGTTACCTCCAATTAGGTTCGCATCCCCCAAGCCTACTTCAGAGCCATTTAGAATGCCCAAGCAAACATTTCCCAAGTTCTGGAAGAATAAAATTACCAGCATTTAAAAATAACTCCGGTGACTGACATAAAAGAATGCCCTAGAAGTTGGTTAAGTCTGGACTCACTGATACTATTAAGTAAGCTTCAGGAGGGATTTCAAATACAGCTCTAGACCTTCTACCGGTGGTGAAACTCAGAACCAAAGGCTTGAAGTACTTCCTGACTTCATTTATGCTTCTGAAACGTCTTTTACCATGCCAACAGATAGGTACAGTCTGGTCATCAGGTGCCTCTAGCAAGGGTTTTCCATGTAATTCCTTCTTTAACTGCAGTTGAGGAAACAATCATCTCTAAGTATCCCAACATGCAAAGGCTTGTTTGGATTAACATTTGCAAAAGTAACTTTTATCTCAACTGACTTTAAATTAAACTTGGGGGTAAAAGTCAATTAGTGCAATATGATTCATGTTTGGTTATACTTTTATAAAAAAGTCAATTTGATATAAATTTATTTGGATGAGTCAATTTTAGAAGTTTCAAATATAAAGAAAAGGCAAAAGCTACAAAAAAAAAAGGTCAGTTTTAAGCTAGAAGTCATTTTCTTCAAAAGCTATCTCAAACACAATTTTGGGCTGAAGCTGATATTTGATCGTAGGAAGTCAGTTTGGGTGAGCCAAACTGGTTCTGCATGATGAATGAACTCAGCATAATCTCATATTGCTTCAAGCTTAAGCCTATCTAACCGATGAGTGACGTGAGAAATGCTTAAAACTAACCCAAGAGAGTAGTGCTTGGTAAGCATGGAAGTTGAAGTAAGTGTAAGAACTTCCAGTGTCAAATACTGCAAGGAGATTTCCAACGCCAGTAGCCTTACCGCCGAAAAGGAGTTCAGCTCCCCCAGCTGAGTAATGGTTGCTGACAACAAATTACAAACACATACATGTACAGGAATTAGAATATAGGATCAAGTATGATGAAAGTTGTAAAATGTGGCCTTGCCGCCTACTTACGAATCTATGGAAGACATAGAAATCCAAGTCACTCGATGAGAAGATTCAGGAACATCTCCGAAGAACATATATCCTCCTCCGTATGTACCTAAACAGTGTCCAACTACATTCCGTAGCAAGCCCTGACTGCTAAGCTGAGATATCAAGCTGGCTCTTCCTCTGCCAAGGCCAAGTACTCCATCAACGGAGTGGTATGAATAAGCAGGAAAAACCTGATCATATCCACATCTGAAAAACAAAAGCCAGCAAATTGGTGAATGAATTAGAGATCACATACATGAACTAGTAGTTGCTATACTGTTTGCTGGATTCTCCTTATTACAAGAATAAAACTAATTTTGAATATCTTTACTGTACTATTCCATACAGAGAAACATGAAAGAGTGGCATATATCGCAAGAACTTGTGAAGGCCTTATTGTAGATCCCTTTGAGAAGTCTATCGCAAGATATTGGTTACAGAAACACTAATATTTTAAGAGAAATTGGAAATGAAAGAGATTTGAATTGAAGTAGTAAGCTTGAAGAGTAACTAACCCAAGTCCCATTCGAACTTTAAGTTGTTTTCCATTTGTGAAGTTGAGATGATAGACATCCTTGACAAGTACACCAAGGGTTGAATATTGATCTGCATACTCAATTTCATAGTGACATTGATCTGGGTAATCACAGTTGTAGTCCTTGTTCCGATGCAAGGATGCACAAAGAGGATCATCACAAGGCACTAAGTCATTGCTTGGAATGTAAAGCGGATGGGGTGTCTGAAAAACAACCAACAATCATGAGCATTTCATTAGTCTCATTCAGTGACATTAAAGGAAAGAAATTTTTGGGGTACCAAATTGGGATGACATAATGAGAATCTTCTTGATATCGTTAGTGATAAATACCTCAGAGCAATGAGAGCAAGGGGCATCGCATTGAAGCCAAGTGAGGTCACTACCCGTGTCAATATCAAGAAAATAGGGTCTCGGTGGCTGGCCGATATTAAGAGTAACATTGTAAGACCTGCAAATAGTGAAAGTAACCCACAGAAGTTTTCATTTTTGTTTTCTTTCATCGTTACCTATATCTTTCTTCACAAGAATATACTACAAGAAAAAGAGTAGATGTATTCCCTATTGCCCAGTTAAGTACTTAAATTCATGTCACTATCTCTATTTGACCACCATCCGCCACATCAACAGAATTCATGAGGATTTAAAACTCAGAGGGTATATAAGGATTTATTGCCTCATTATTTAGCAAATGGCATAACCAAGAAGCAACCAGCAACCAGCTGGCAGTTAACAAGCCCTGATCAACATTTGATGCAGAATACAACCAGATAAGAACACACATGAAAAGTTTTTCACATGTACTTCCAAGTATAAAATGACAAGTATCATATGCGTATGCCACAATCAGTGTTTTATAGCCCAGAAGATGATGAAGGCAGAAACAAAAAGAAGAGGTACTTACCCAACAGGGTAAACGTTGCCGTGAACCCGAGAAACAATGGAGGACCCACCACGGTTGAGGAACGATGATGAAAACGACGACGTCGTCGCTTCACCTGGAAAATCGGAGTTCCTTGGACTTTTGTGTTTATTTCCAAACCAAGCTGAAGAAGCTGACAAGTTCAACAGCAGCACAGTGAGAACCAGCAATGCAACCTTCCCAATCTTCATCGTTTCAATACGATTCCTCTCTATTTCCAGATATCAATATCTTGAGGATTTGCAAGAGCTGAGAGGCAACGACGTGTTTCATAAACTGCATGAAAGGGAGAATAAAACGGAGACAGGGTTGACTATAAAATCCCCAAGTGATTGATTGTGTTGTGGTTAGTTTCTTGAGAGGGTTAACAATAAATGATTCGTGGGAATTGCTTGTTGGTTCCAATTTGTGCTACTAAAACCTTTTCCCTTTTATTCGGGTTTGGGATTAAAGAAGCACAAAACCTCATCTTTTGGAATTGGGATTTCTTCAAACAATGGAATGTCATTTGTTCTTATACTTTGCCTCTCTCGAGCGTATCGCTCTTCATATGTTTTTTTTTTAATTATTTTATTTTATTTTATTTGAAAGAATTGTGCAAGGACCAATGGAGGTGGTCCACGTGGCGGGTTTTTGGTTTGTGGGTAATACTGTAGTGTGCTACTAAACATTAATAATTGGTAATTTCCACGAAACTTCTGTGGATTTTGTTAGCCATTCATTTTCGGCTGAACCCTTTTGCGTTTGGCCAGAATCTTTTTTTTTTTTGCCAATGTTTGGCCAGAATCGAAGTAAGGGTTCGTTTTAGCTTTTACAGAGATTTTAAGGTAAAATATAGATTTTAGAAAATATCTTTTACGGATTTTAAAGTAAAACTTAAATTTTAAAATGTGAATGTATTTAGGAAATTATTGACATTTACAAATTCCGAGGCAAAAAATATGTAGGAAAGATGAAATAGAAAGAAAAAAAGTAAAAAAGAGAAAATTTATTAGGAGAAATGGTGTGATTTGATAAGAAAATGGCTTTTGAAAATTTATGTTTCAAACTGATGTTTTGTATCCAAAATAGTTTTTCTGAAAAATGTGAATATTTAGACAAAACGTAGGTTTTAGGGTAGAACATAAGTTTTAAAACTAAACTTAAATTTTAGAAAGAGAAACCAAACAAGCTCTAAGTTAGCAAAGAATACTATATTTTTCTTTTTTCTTTTTTTTTCAGTAATGTACCCATTTTAAATGCTTAGCTTTTGTTTCCCCCCTCATAAGATATTTATGCCTTTCTTGACCCTTTTTTGTTGGATAATATATACAACGCCTGTGAATAAAAATGTGAGTGTCACTCAAAAATGGCTTTAGTCAGAGCCCTAAAATTGGAATCATTCAAAACCTAGGAAGGGTTCGGATTTATTTTTCTTTCAAAAAATATTTTGATATGTATAAAATTAAAATAAAAAGCAAGATTTTAACTATCAAATTTAACAAAAAAAGTTTTTATTTAAATCATCAATTAAGAATTTTAAATGCGATCTATTAAAACTATATTTGGATTATGCAGATCTTACTGTGGGCATGAGCACAAAAAAAAGGCTCCAACATAAGACTTATTTGGTTAGGCGTTTCGATCTTACAACGTTAGATATTGCAGATGCTTTGGCTTTCCTTTGCAATCTTGGAATATCATGATTCCTGCAGCAACACGAAGTAACAACACAAGTCCAACTTTAAAAGCAGAACCTAAACTCATGGGTCTCCTGGGAGCTATTTCCAGAATATATGTTTATTTATAGAACATAAGTTTTATCTAAATACAAAAAAATTTTAGAAAAGTTATTTTGGTTAGAAAATCTCGGTTTGAAACCTATGTTTTCTCGTTCATACTTTTTCCTCTTTCATATTTTTTTTCTTATTTCTTTTTCATCTTTCCTACTTTTTCCTTCTTCCTCTTTTCTCTTTCTTATTTTTCTCTTTCTTTTTATTTCCTTTTTCTTACTTTTTATTTCTTCTCTTTCTTTTTTCCTACTTTTCATTTTTTCTCTTTCCTCTTTCCTAACTACTTTTTATATGGGAATCCGTAAAAGCCAATAACTTCCCAAACATAAATCAATTTTTAAAATCTAAGTTTTGCTTCGAAATCTGTAAAATCTATTTTTCAAAATCTATTTTCCAAAACCTAAATTTTACCTTGAAATTTGTAAAAGCTCTTTTCAAAATAAACTCCGAACAAAGAGTGCGGTGAAAAATTTATTCAGACCAGCCAGTCAAAGTAACAAATACTCGGAATATGTTCGGCAAATAAATTGGCAGAGGCATTTAATTTATTACACAGATTTATTTATTCACAGAATCGATTAAATATTTTTAATTAATGGAAAAATTTGCATATCCGTCCAAATTGAGTTTCATTTTATTTTTGAAATGAGATATTACATCTTTGTTTTTTATTTCTATCTTTTGGTCCCAATCTGTTTTTCTGTTCACATGGGCGCACAGTACGTTTGTTTAGAACGTTTCTAAAAAATCAAATGCACGTTTAACAGTTTTTCCGTAAAATAAAATAATCTTCACCATATATTTAACTCGACTTGGATAAAAATACTATTTTACTGCGTTCCCAATTAGACCCTATGTGTATGTATTACCCCATTATGTGCAAAGTTAAAGCTTTATTTTAGGGTTAATACCATCTTAATTTGATCAATTAAGTTTACTCTTATTTTAGTTTTGATTTCTCGGATGGTAAAATAATCCAGATTTTTAGTAAGTTATAGGGATTGGTGTTTTTAAAAAAATGAAGTTTAAGGGATTACAACCATTATTTTTAAATTTAAGGGATCAAAATCAAGATGAGTATAAATTTTGATGGAGTAAAATTGTGTTCCTCGTATGAATTCTTTAGGCTTGTTTGGCACTTTTTGTTTAGATACAATGCCTGTGAGTTTCAACTCTTTTTTTTTTTTTTTGGCCAAAGTGAGTTTCAACTTACTCAACAGGAAAACAACGCGAGCGCGTGTCACCGTCACAGTTTCAGAATCATAATGAGAGGGAGGGAGAGGCAGAGCACATAACGTATTAAGAAGTACCACTACCAAGACAAAGCCTCATTTATGAACTCATGGATGGTATAAATGTCACTGTCACAACAAGTGAGCGGAAGAATACTAATTTATTCATTTATTTGGACCAGCCAAATAAAGAGAGAATTATTTGGAAAAAGTTTCCACTGATAAGAGCCTTCAACAATCTCTCCTTCTGAGGAGTATAAGGAGGATACCTTATGGTTGAATCTGCATCAAAACTTCTGTACAGTACTGACTTCTTATGGCTGAACCCATCAAAGGAGAATTTACCATGGTACGATCCCATCCCACTCTCTTCCACTCCCCCAAATGGTAATCCTCTTGTTGCAACCTGTGTATATCCACCCACATCATCATTTTCATATTTCACAGCAATCATACCAGTTGACAAATTGATCTAAGGGTCAGTTAATAAGAATTAACCCATATTATATTATTCTGATACTTCAGTTACTGAAAACTAGATTGATTATTGAATGAGTCTAAACATGAGAGAAACTAAACCTTCATTACTCTGAAGGACCTTAGAAAAATCAAGTTTCTATGTTTTAGTAGGATTAAGAGCTCTTCAAAGTTGATTATTATTTTGGTATTACAGACTTCGTGACTGCGTAGAAATGCATTTTACTGTTTTAGTCATGACAGGCCAATCATGATGAGGCTGAACGAAAAATAAATTCTTGCAGCATGTGAACTACTTCATTGTGGGTTAAGTGAATCAGAAAAAAAAATTCTTACTGTTTGAAAGAGTTGAAAATCACTTCATGCATGCCAAAGGAGAACACAATAGAAGGCAGGCACTCACATGTAAAATAGTGTCATTGATGAGCATTCCTCCAGAAGATATGTTCTGCACATATTCCTTCTTCAGTTGCTCATCGTTTGTGAAGAGATATGCAGCAAGAGGTTTTGGCTTTGATCTGATTATATCAAAGCTTTCTTCCAACTTATCAACCTGAAAAACAACAGGACTGAATAGATCATCATCAACAACAACAATAGCAAGCCTTCTTGTTAGCTGGGGTCAGCCATATAAATTAGATGATGCCATTGTGCTCTATCAACAACTTCACCATATTTTCCATGTGGACAAGTGCTGAATTCAATTGCTTACAGTGAGGATTGGCAATATGGGTCCAAATATTTCTTCCTGCATTACAGTAGAGTCATCTGGAACATCCAATAAAATGGTTGGAGCAATCTTTCTGCAACAGAAATGGAAGACATAAATGGCATGGTTCTATACTCTTTATGTTATGAAAGATTGTTGCCATATAAACAAGGGAAATAAATTAAATGCTAAATATGCTCACAGTGTACTCTCATCCTTCTGGCCTCCTAGGACAATTTTATCTGATACTTGATCTTCTTCCAAAAGCTTCACTAGGCGCGCAAATTGCGATGGGCTTACAATTCGTGACATGTCGTTCGATTCAATTGGATTTTTCCCAAAACATTGCTCCAATTCAACTTTTAGAGCATTTATCTGTTCAGTACTGAGAATTGATCAAGAATGTGATATACGTGAACTGAAGAGGGCTTCTTGTATCATTAAGACGTAGTCTTACCAGTGTTGGAGCAAATTCCCTTTTAGTGATAATGTAATCCACAGAAATACATGCTTGCCCTGCATTACATGCCCATTTACCTGCAATTATCCTTCTTGCAGCAACCTGAAATTTTCAATGATCATCAATATACATGAATATATGCTGCTCTAAGAAACACAAGCGCCTCCAATAAAAGGGATAATCACTAAGAGGTATCAATAAATGAATGTAATCAATCACCAAAACATCCAAATAATAAATGAGCACCATAAACCTGTTGGCATGCTGCTAACTACTTGCGAAACTTTTAGGTGATCACATTCATTTTTAGGACTTCACAGTGATTTCCCAAAAAATAAAAAATCCTATTTGTGTCTGACATGTGTTGAACATTACTTGCAAGTTTATATTCGTATCAACAACGGCAGGGCATTTTCCTCCAAGTTCCAGAATCACTGGGGTTAGGTGTTTTGCAGCAGCAGACATTACAATGCGACCTACCCTAGCACTACCTGCACAAGAACTTACATATGACATAAGTTGAGACACTGATAATATTCCCCAGATTTAATAGGGATATTCCTATGAAATGTTGAAGGCAAAAAGATACCTGTGTAAAGTATCTTGTCCCACTTCTGCTCCAATAATGCAGTTGTTTCAGGAACAGCTCCTTCCACAACTCTAATGGCAGAGTTATCAAGATAATCTTTGAGTAGATTTGCAAGAAGTGATGATGTAGCTGGAGAGATTTCTGATGGCTTCAGAACAACAGCGTTTCCTGCCGAAATTGCTCCAATTACAGGATCCATTGATAGCACTAAAGATGGGAAACACTGTAAGGATCTCCAAAATAAAAATGGTCTAAAATCATGAAAAGACAGTTTTTTTTTTGTTTTTCTCAGATATGAGTACACGTTTTAATGTGTGAGAAAAAGAGGATCTTTTTTATGTTTTTTTACATACAGAAAGGAAAGTTCCAGGTTGAGATGACCAATACAACTCCTAATGGTTCTGAAACAATCTCTGCCGATGATGGGTATGTTGTAATTGAAGTTTTCACCTGAAAGGGACAGAACCCAAAAGTGTAAACCTTAGCTGATAAACATTAAGCCATCTTTTGACGTCAGAACTTGTCTTCACTGTTTTGCAACAAACACAAATTTTTGACAGAACACGCTCTAAAGCTAGCTATTGGGGTTGAAGAACCAATGTCCTATAAGGCTCCTCTTTTAAGGTAACACTCCATGATGGGGACTCATGGCGCATGACAATTACCGTGTCAGGCTTCATCCAATGCTTTAGTTCTTGAATTGCCTCGCTACATGCAGATTTTGCCTGCGAAACCTGCATTGCATAAAGGGTAAGTTGGTGGTCGTGGTGATGATGATTTCAAGACTCATATATCTATGGTAAATGTTGACCTCAGCTATGAAAGTTTCAAAAGGAGGCTTAGCGAGGTCTTTCTGAAGAGCTTCAGTAATGTCCTTCTCCTTCTCTTCTAGCATCTTGGCTATGCTCTCCAACTGCGAAATCCTCCATTCATAGCTCTTTGTCCTTCCAGAATTAAAGTTCTTTCTGAGCTCTTTAACCAGCAAGCTAGCTCTCTCTCCATCAAATACTTGCTTCTCCTCCACTTCTGGGATTACTGGCGATAGGGTTGCTGAGCAACTTCACGAGATAAAACATCACAAGATGACCAAATTTGAAGCTCCAGAGATATTTATAGAGAGAGAGGGGTTTACGAGAGTGAAGAGAAATGAAGAGAGGTATGGTTGAAGTGAATTTGCTTGTGAAAGCTCCTGCTGTTCAAACGGTGGTAGAAGAAGGCTCTGCTGCTACAAACAGGGGCAGGACTGTTTCTGAGACTTTCAAATTTGGAGTTTGTTCAGCCAAGTTGAAGCAATTCAACAGCTTTGAGAGTTCAAAATCAGAGAACTAAATAAACAAAACAAAAAGGGAAGGAGAAAGAAAGAATCAGAAAGGATACCTTCCAGATAAGGAGGAGGCAAGACAGAGTGTGTCCATGGTGGTGGTGGTGGTGGTGACGACCTAGAAGACAAATGAAGGGAAGACGGAAGATAATTTCAGAGCCATGAAAATTGAAGGATAATGTCGTGCACTTAAAGAGAACTCGTGTTATGTGGCCCCATGAGATAAACGTTGTTGATTTCAATTTCGCGTAGAGTCGGAGCACTGTGCAAGTGGCAGGTGCAGAGCGAAGACGGAAGATGAGTGAAAGAGGAACATGTGGAAGGATCTGAGAGGCAGAGACTTCAATTATTTGTGGAGCGTTTCTGTTCAAGACAACGAAAACGGGAAAAGCATGCGCTTGTTGTCAACTTTATACAAATCACTTGAGAAACATTTTATATAAAACTCCAGCATTTACCTTAAAATCATTCAAGATGATCTAAACACAGCGTGGCCCACATCTGCATGTGAACCCGTGATCGACACCGTCTGTTCAACGCAGCGTGCTTAGCTCATCATATCAATCAAGTCACTGTCTATGTAGAACAGCACAACGAGATGTTAACTCATCAGGGTCCTTCGTAAATTTCTCAGCTCTAACAGTTGGTTTCTGAGGTATAGTTTTCTTAAAGATTATTATATTCATTATAGTGGTGTTTTTATTGAAAGGCGACTAAACAAATAGGGCTATAAGGGTTTATGTTAGAAACTATTATTGTTGTAATGCTGAACTTTTCAAAGCTTGTTTCTACGTTGTTCATTTGCTTGAGTCTAGTTATGTTGTCTTTATGTTGGTTGTTTCGTTTGGTTTCTTCTAAGGGCTCGTTTGGCAACTAGGTTGAAACCTATGTTTCACAGATTTTGAGGTAAAATTTAGGTTTTGAAAAGTGATTTTGGGAAGTTATAGCTTTTACGGATTCCGAGGCAAAAAAGTGGGTAGGAAAGAGAAAAGAGGAAAAAGTAGGAAAGAGAGAACCTAGGTTTCAAATTGAAATTTTGTAACCTAGATTTTCAAACCTAAATGCCAAACAAGCCCTAAAACTAATGTAAGTTTGGTTGTGGTTAATTTAATGGTTTCTTTGGTGGCAAAAAAAGGGCTATAAGGTAATGACTGACAGGAGGCCATGTAAAACATATCGGGGTGTTGCCAGCCGACCCAAGAGGAATACCTATAGAGGGTGGAGTGTGTCTTTAGGAAATCCATTATGAGAAGGAAGTTACGACTTTCGAGGTGATTTTACAGATTTCAAGATGATTTTTACAGATTTTAAGATATTTTGTCTTGACTTGTGTGTACCGCTGAGAAAAATGAGTTCTCGAATAAGCACGGAGAGTGTGAATAGAAGCATAATCTCAAACCCTCTCCAATATTAAATACCACGTTCGATTGTTAATATAACAACTCGTTTATTTTATTGAAAAGATTTAAAAGTTAAATAAATAATCTAATTATAATATATATTCTGAAATATTCATACATATTATAGATTATATATTATTTTATAAGTTAGACTGTAACAACATTTATCTTAAACCGGTTACTTAACTCTAAAATCACATTGACAAAACTAATCATGTTTATAAAAAATGTTTAAATTAAAAAATGAATTCAATATGATATAAAAATAAAACATAAATCCAAAATATTTATCATACTTAAAGAAATCAAACTCCCATTTTCAATATTTACCTATGATAAAAAAAAGATAAAACTGAATATTTGAAAACTATAATTGATAATAAGTTAAAAAAAGATGAAACTGAATATTTGAAAACTATAATGAATAATAAGACTTTACTAAGCCAACTTCTTACTAAATCATACCATAAAAATCAATCTCATAATGGGCTTGTTTGGTAACTCCTTTGAAAAACGATCGTTGGGAGAAATGACTTTTGAAAATGACTTTTGGTAGAATGAATAAAATTTGTGTTTGGATAAACCGTTGAAAAAAATGCAGTTACGTTTGGATAAGCCGTTGGCCAAATGACTTTTTTGTAAAATTAGATGAAAATTACTTTAAGGGCATTAATATCATTAATACTATAATTAATTTATATTTTTAATAAATTTAGATAAAAATGAAATGATAAATTTTTTTGGTAAACGAAATGATAAAACTAAAAAGCAAGAAAATATATTTATTTATAATTATGTACAATTTTATTTATAACTTTATCATTTATGAGCAACGTGCTTGAGCCGCTAATAAAGAAGAATCATGTGCAACAAGTAATATTGAACCATACGTTTTTTCCCCACGCAAGTAGAGAATCAAACGACACAGTGGCAACCATGAAACGACAAATGGTCAATTCCCAACCAAAAGCCACCATGATTGAAACTTGAAAGTCCCAAACAGAACAGACGAAATTATAAAGAATTAAAATGCTCAAAATAAAAAAATAACGACAGAATTAAATAAATTCAGAATCATACTTGAACTTGAGAGAAATCAGAAGATGATGAATCGAAGCGAAGATAAAGAATAATAGGAGAAGTCTGATGAGATAGAGAGAGAGAAGAGTGCGTACGAGGAAACTGAAACCGTTGACGCCGGAGATGGAGATGGCTATGGCGGTGCCGGAGAGAGGGAGCTTATCGAGGTGATGGCTGGCCATCATGATTGCAATAATCTGAAGAAAGAATTGAGAAGAGAAAACAGGAATGACTTGTCCTGCTATGGTAACGATTTCCTTCACTTCTTGACTCTAACTGTTCCATGTGATTAGCCTCTCTGGTTTCTCCTCTTGTTCTTTCAATATTAGACTCTCTTCCCTCTCTTCTTCCTCCTCCTCTCTGATAAGCCCTTTACCCTCTCACTGTTAGAGTCTCCATTCTTATGAAGCACTGCGGGAGAAAGAGAGAGAGTGATGCCTCAGATCATACTTGATTGCTTTTGGCCTTTGCAAGTCTCGCGCGGCTGCAAGGGCGAGGATGTCGAAGATGACGCGTACGGCACCGTTGGGGAAAATGCACCGTTGCGGAGAATGCCTTTCTCGAAATGTGCTTTCAAACATAATCTCATTTTACCCAACAGTCCAGAATCCATTTTTCTACCCTAACGGGCTCTCCAAACGAGCCCATAACGGCCTATTCTTTGAAACTCAAACTTACATTTCATCTCAAATCCAAATCTAATAATTCAATAATATGGATACCATTTATTTTAAATGGTATATAATAAAATGCTTCTCAAGTTTATAGCTTCAAAAACAATATCATCAAATCATATTAGGGCAAACCTTTATAACCTTTTCAAATGGTTCAGCACATGTGTTATTATCTAAAAATGTTAATAACAATGGATGAGGCATAAAGTCCCAATAACCAACATATAATTTAAAGAATATGCATAAAAGGTTATAAGTAGTGAAACATAAATAAAATTTATTAAAAAGATTTGGTAAATAAATATAAACCAAACAGAGTAATTGATAAACAAATATAAACCAAATAGACTATATCATAGGTTATAAACAATTCTGAACACCAAACTCCTCTTTATACCACATGATGTAGATCCTAGCTTACAGTGAGGAGAGACTTGGCCAAAAGTCAACCATCCTTATAAGGTGAATGAGCCCTCTCCCTAATCGTATGCAATAGTGTCTAAGATTGTGTATGTTTTCCTCTTTACTGTCACCCACAACTGGATCAAAAACTCAATATAGTTGATTACTTTCAAGTCGCCCAAAAATATAAGATTCACCAAATAAAATATTTGGAAGGTTTAATGTGATGTTGACCATTATGATGAAGATTTTTGCCATGAACTTTAAGATTCATCAAATACAATATTTTCCCCATATTTCATCACAACTAAACCCATAACATAGTCACAACCAATTTATAGCATACATGTGTAATCAATCTCCAATATTTTCAACTATAATGTAATATCACAAGACACAAGGAGTCAATAACACATGTCACAGTACCAAAATATTATCTGATTCACCAACAATTAATAAACACATAAAATTTAATTAACAATAGAATTTTATGTTAATTTTAAAATTGATCATCACATATAAGTTTTAAATCAAAAGAATACTTATAGTGCAAAGAATCTTTTCAAAACATCTTGCAATCATATGCTATAAATTTTAAGTTCTCCAACAATTATTTCATTGACAACCATAATTCAATACTTTACTCCAATCACATTTTTATCGGTCAATAGTTGTATTACACTTCTTAAATCATAACTTATATACCAAGAATCCCCAAAATTAGCTCTTTTTAAATTATAAAAAATCACTTAAATCACATATCCTTAAATACTTATTATAATCCCATTTTCTTTCTTCCGTAACTCATTTCTCACCCAATAGAATAATTGAAAATACTTCTATTTCGCCAATGTATTAAAAAATACTAAATTATAACACTTCAAATTTTACCTAAAATTCCTAATATTAATATTTCACCGTCAACCTCAAATCATACATCCATTCAATACAAATATCATATATACCTAAATAATAATATGTTTAAATAGAAAAATTATTTAAAATAGTCAAACCAGCTAAGAGAGCTTCAAAGTCTCATGGCACATTTGGTTTGATGGAGTTTGAAAGGATTGATACGAAAATAGAATTGATTTCCATCAACAAGCATATTTGGTACCTAGAAATGGAGATGGAATTGACTTCCATGTGGAAGCCAATTTAATCAAAAGTGTTGAAAATGATTTTCATGGATCACCCATGAAAATGTAACTAGCTCCATGAAGTTGCTATTTTACTCTCCATTTTTTTCATCTCCTTCCACAAACTAGCGACGGCAACAGTGAGACAGCAAGCGTGCACCTAGCGTCGGCAAGAGACGGCGAGTGAGCATCCCAGCGACGACGAGCGACAGTGAGTGAGCACCCCAGCAACGACGAGTGACGACAAGACTCCAGCGATGGCGAGCAAGCAAACCAACGACGGCGATCGATGGCGAGCGAGCACCTCAGCGACAGTGATGGAGGAAGAAGAAGAATAAACCGTGAAGAGGAACAGTTTGGCATGTGGCTTTAACTTCATCCAGGGTATTTCAGTCTTTTTACATAAAAATTGAGATTCATTTCTAATACATATTAATCATACTTTTAAATTCTATATTCATTTTCATATCTATTTCCATAAAAAATAATTTTGTTTATATACCGAACGTACCCTTATAATTGGCAGAGTGCGAGGGAGACAAGAGGACGCAGAGGCTATAAAATACTTATTTTAATAATAATTTTAGAAATAAAATTTTACGACATTAAATAGATAAATTGTTTTAAAAAAATGTAATAAATACATGAATTAATAAACATTTGTACTCCTGCTATAATCAACTAGGCTTTATAAAAGGACAAGAGGCAGTATGAGGCATCGTTTTCTCGTTGGTTGGTGAGGATTCGTGTCAAAGAAGGCTTTGTGTGGTGCGAATGAACGGTTTAGATGGGATGTTTTGGGTTGTCAATTATCTACACTTTTTTTTAATAAAAAGTAGAATGGTATTAATAATTATTAATAAAGAACGATTACTAAGGCTAAAAGGATAGCTTTTAAAAGGTTAAAGTATATATTTAGTTTTTTAAGTTTACATCAAGTTTCAGTTTGATCCAGTTAAGTTTAAAAAATGCACTTTTAATCCCTCAAAGTTAACACCGTTGATTTTATTTAACAGAAAATTTTAATTCAATCGCTGTTTTGTAATCAAGTGATGTTGAAATGTACTTAAATATTGGTTATTTAATATATTTATTTTTATACTTTAAAATTTGACTATATTTTATCATCATTTAATAGTAGAATCACTATTTAAATTTGTTTATTCAACATTTTCCGTTAAATAAAACTAACGGCGTTAAGAATAAAGGACTAAAAATGCACTTTTTAAATTTAAAGGACCAAATTGAAACTTAACGTAAATTTGAAGGACCAAATATATACTTCAGCCTTTTTTAAATCTATATCGAGTTTCTCTTTTTTTTTTGCCAAACTATATCGAGTTTCAATTTAATTCCTTAAGTATATAAAAGATGCACTTTTAATCCTTTAATGTTAAAATGGTTAGTTTTACCTATGGAAAATGTTGATTGAATTACAATTATGAAATTAAATGATGTTAAAAATATACTTAAATATTAATTATTTAATATATTTATTTTTATATTTTAAAATTTAACCATATTTTATCATTCTTTAATTGCATAATCACATATTAAATTTGATGATCACCATTTTTTATTAAGAATAAATGATTAAAAGTGCTCTTTTTAATTTTAAAAATGAAATTAAAGTTTAACGTAATTTAAAAGATTAAAAATATATTTTAACCTATTAATAAATAGTAGTTGGCCCAGCTAACTACACTTCATTAGCCACAACAAAGAAGGATTATTAAACAGTAGTTGGGCGTAGCTGGCTAAAGTTTAGGAGTTTTAATTTAATAATACAAATATATCCACTTAGAATTTTTTATGGGTTACTTACAACACATTTTATATAAATTAAAAAAAATATTAAATCTCATTAATTCTACTTTAAAATTTAACAACTTTATAATTTTATCTCTATTTAACATTTATTGTAAAGTCGTCAAACTCATAAGTTTAAGTAGTATTGATTCAATAATTCAGATATAAAATTAACAACAACAAAAAACTTAAATAATTGAATTTAAATTCATCAATATCCATAGTTTACCATCACAACAATTTTTTTAAAAAAATCACTAATCATTATCAAATTTAAAAAATAAACACGACTTCAAAAATAAGTTGGCACGATTTTACAAATTAGAAATATAAGAACCACAAACTCTATGAGTAAACTTGTGAGTTTAATCAAGTCTATACTAATGACGAGTTTAAAGACGAGTTGACACTTTTAGTATTATAGAAACGTAAAAAAGTAAACTTGAGAATCAATTCGTGAGTTCAATAACAATGGCCATTATAACATATAGTAAATACATAAAATAAAACCTCTCTGCTGTAAAAATAGCAGTAGAGGAGTAAAACTTACTATTAATTGAGTTTTTAAATTAAGAGATCAAAACCCATAAAAAATATATGTATTAATGACTCCGTTGACTTTCATGGAAAATAATGGAAGCATATTCTCTTATTTATTTCTTTTGCCCTCCAGAATCTCATTTTTGCCATTAAATTAAATAATAGATAGTTCAATTTAATATTTTATAAAATTTTTATCACAGTATTTATAAATTAAAAAATTGTTATTTTCACGAAATATAAGGATCATATTTTAACGGCTTAGATTTATTTATTTAGGTTTACAATAATTTTATAAATTAATAAGTAGAAACCATCCAATTTTTTACGTGAAGGTTGAGATAAGACTCCTAAAAAAGGAGAAAGATGTAAACAAGAGAATCCAAATCAGAAACTGACATTGACGAAGAGAGGGGAGAGGGATTTTTTTGGGGGGGGGGGGTGTTTGGTTTGGAGGTCACGTTGCTGCACATGAATAACTCCCCATGGCTGCTAGAATCTTAGATCCCATTTGGCAGCATGGAAATGAAAGGTTAGAATTGGAATTGAGGTGAGAAGTCAAAAATATGGTTGTTTGGTATGTAAAAAGCCAATTCATATGAAACCCACTTCCATAAAAAATGATTGAACCTGGTTTCCGCCCTCCCCATGGAACTGATCCAGTTCCATGTAATCCAATTTTTCAAATCATTGTACCCTTTTCACTGATCATCTTCTCAAGCTCGGCAATGAACCTCTTCTTCTCTGGTGAAGGCGGTGGCTAAGGTGACGGAGGACGGTGGTGACGACGATAACGATTTTCGATCTAACGACGGCGACGAAGGCTAGATCTGCCGTCTCAGTGCTCTCTCATCTCCCTCCACATCGCCAGATCTGCGATGGCCAGAGCGTAGACGATGATAAAGGTCTTCGATCTGGCGACAACGATGAAAGCCTTCGACACTCCGCCATTTCAACTCTCACTCATCTCCCTCTTCGACACTCTGCTGTTTTGACTTTAGATTTGTAACACGGTTGGCTGCACCAGTGACGGTGATGACCTACAGGGTGTGTGATGGCAACAACCGATGGTTGTTGTGGATGCCTATGTTGGTGCCCGACGGTGCTGTGCCTGTGATTGTGGATGTATGGGAGGTTATTTTTTTTTTGTACAAGGCATTTTGGTATTTTGTATTATAAATACATATTTTAATTAAAAATTATATCTTACCTTTTCCAACCTAACAAGCAATCTTCAAAATTCATTTTCATCTCCACTTTCACTTCCATTTCAACTTCCAATTCTATAGAAAACAATTCCGTGTACCAAACAGGGCATTAATTAACTATGTTTGCCCCCTCTCTAGAGGTGTTTGACTTGGTTAAATATTGTGTTTATTTGGAACAACGTTTCTAAAAGTCAAACGCACATTCAATAGTGTTTTTCCGCAAAACGAGATAATTTCCTCCAATATTAAATCGACTTGTGCAAAAGTACTTCTCTACCGTTTTCCCAAACGGATCCATTGTTTTTTTCTTTTTCTCTGTTTAAATAGCACAGAAGATCTTCCGATAAACTACTTATACTCAATTGTGTTCGGGCTGTAATTCACAAGGAATGGATTAGAAATATAACATCACGCATTCAAAAGGAAATAAGTTGAAATTCTCTTCTCTTTACCCTTTTCTTACTGTAAGGATCTTGTAAATGAATGAAAGGATATAAATATCCTTTTTTAACCGATTTTAAATTTGGAGGCATGCCTTTTAACTTTGGTTAGGTTTATGAGCCACAACTCACCTATTTTTGTTTTCTGTACAAGAAAAAAGATTTTGAAATTCAAGAAATGAATGGTGAATGGC
>JANTPZ010001476.1:0-21431 GCA_025593235.1 Vachellia pachyceras | reverse complement strand
ACAACATATATTGTTGGTCGACATATTTGACTCGAGCCGGAAGTGGCGGGCACTGACTCGCGACCTATTTTAATATTTGAGGTCACGGTTCGGCTCGGCTAATATTGCGCGAAGTTGTTGCCGGTTTGGCAGCAACCCACGCCATATTGCGTAAGGAACCAACCCATTCTTGTTTGGGTAGTGAGGATTCACCAATACAGCTGAAATAAGACTAAATTCCAAGTGCACTTGCACTATTTGCTTAACTTGAACGACAATGGTCTGTGGATGAAATCGATTATTAGCTTTTGGGTTCCGAAGGGCATTAAGGTTCGTTATTATATATTAAACTAGGCAGACAGATATTCAAAGTGTGATTGTCGATCACTGTAATGTGTAATCATCGTGTGAGCTGAGGGCCAGAGTGTAAAGGGAAGTGTTGAATGCAAACAGACAAATACCTCCCAATTTTACATTTTTCCTTTTCTTGTTTTTTTAATCTTGTTGTCTTCCATTCTCCTTCCCAACTAAACTAAAGGTAAGGAGACTGTATCCTAGGACAAATAGATAAAAAAAGAAGAATTGAATTAAGGAATGTTTGGAGAATTTAAAGGTACGTCGAAACGGTTAAGTGCCTGTTTGGGAAGCCATTTTTTCAAACGGTGCACGTAAGCCGAGACAAAACCATCTTGAAATCTGTAAAAACCATCTTGAAATCCATAAAAACCATCTGAAAATCCGTAAAACCATCTCGAAATTTCCAAAATGCCTCAAAATCTGTAAAATCCATTTTTTTAACGGAATTTCCGAACAGAGCACTAAAACGTCACGTATCCCATTTGATACTGCCTGCAGTAAATGAAAAGGGAATTGACGGGATGAAATGATTAGAAAATAATCAACAATTCATGTAATTTCTCTGAACCAGACAAGACGTACGTACCAGTGAGAGAAGTGGATGGCAGCCAAATTTGGGTGGGTGGGTCACACGAGCACAGCAACGCCACGACGACTTTCTCACACCATAATCTCGTCCCAATCAAAATGGTGGCAGGTTCGTTAAGGTCGGGGTCAAAAGGTATAAGAAAGGCAGCAAATTACGGGGATTGCCACCTTAACCACATCAAATGTTTAGGTTTAAGTATTGGCAACTGGCCTGTAAATTATTATTATTATTTTTTTTTTCTTCACTTTTGTTTGTTTGCTTCTGAGTTCTGAGGGATTGCGTTTGACTGGCTAAACGGACTCTGGGGCGAGTGCTAGAGCCTCGCAAGTTCGTTTATGCTTTCCCAATTACACTCGTGAACTTGCACAATTCTTGGTTGCCCACTCACTACACAGCACCTTTTAAATTAGAATTATGAAATTGGACTATCACAAGGTCATTGACACATTTTTAAGAAAACAAAATTAGAGAAATTTAATCAAAGATTAAATCCATGATCCTGTATTTATCTTGTGTATGTTTGGGAATTCCGTTGGAAGAAAAAAGTTATGTTAGAAAAAAGGAGTTTACAAATTTATAGATGGTTTTACCGATTTCAAGATGATTTTTATGAATTTCGAGATAATTTTTACTGATTTTAACATGATTTTATCTCCACTTATGTGTACCGTTAGAGAACGAAGTTTCCAAACAAACAGAGGATGCTGTTCTTTTAGCCCCATGTTTAAACAGCTTAATGCTGATGATTCTGCATACGTTTTGGAGTGTGTGTGCTATTTATGAACTGTGATATGAACGGAGTGCTTATTTTATTGGGGAATTTATTGGGATGTCCCATATAAGGAACTTATTTAATGAATAGTCCCAATTTTAAAAATATTTATCAAAAGGTCCCATTGATAACATGATGTCCTATACATTGACAACATCATACGCTGTATTGACAACACCTCATGTTGTCAATAGGATATTTTGATAAATATTTTCAAAATTGAGACAATTCATTAAATAAATTCCTTATTTGAAAACTCTCAATGAATTTCCCTGTTTTATTCTGTGTCTGGCATTCTGTGCCACAGGAACAGGATATGTTGCAGGGTCCGCTAAGAAGAAGAGGCCTTAGTGTGGTGCATTGGTAGTGCTTATTTGAAAATACCGTTTTTCAAATGGTAAACACATTTGAATATGAAATTATTTTGAAATTCGTAAAATCTATCTTAAAATCTGTAAAAATCATCTTAAAATCCGTGGAACTCATTTCTCCCCAAACAAACCCTTCCTAGGCTGCATGAATCTGAGGGCAAATTATATAATAATTCCATTAAAAATATTTGTAAGGCTTCGTCCTCATCTCATGTATTACGCCCATTTTGACATTTTCAATTTCTTCCATGTTCCAAGTCAACGAAGTGACGAAGTGTGTGGGGAAATGAAAATTGAGCCACTCATCCAAAAGAACCCCCCCCCGGCTTTGATGTGTGTGATAAACGCTGTCCATCTTAATTATAAATCCATTCCGCTATTGTTTGTTATAACAGTATAAAAATTAACCTCCTGCTAATTTCCTAATAGTGGATGTTTGTTAATTATTTAATTTATAATTTATATTTAATTTAAATTCAATTTTATAAAGTGTATTATACACGTTTAAGTTATATTATTTAAAATTTAAATTATATATTTTATTTTCAATTATAGTGTATTTTTATAAATTAAATTTATATAAAATGATATTTCATGTTAAATATTAAAAAAAGTGTTGTAAGTTCAAGTTGAAAAATATTATACGCAAAACAAAATATTTGAGAAACAAGGTGAGATTGAATCAAATCCAACCCCACCGCCTTGTTACCCATTTAATTAAAATAAAAAAACTTTAATATGCCCAAAAACAGTACCAGTCCCCGACCTTTGGCAAGCTGCCTGCAGTGGTGCTTCGGCGAGAGTGCTTTCATCCTTTCACACGAGTTCTTAAAACCTCATTTAATGCTAACTACATATTTATCCTTTCATTTATTGGAGATTGTGGGTTATTTTCCTCTCATTTTCCTGCATTAAAATAAATCATTAAATATTGATACACATACATATATATATATATATTGTGTGTGTATCAGTGGATCCCACTTCACAATGCAATTAACATGTTAATGATCAGTGGGACCACCTCTCCACTTACAATCACAAGGACAGTAGATTTCAACCCTGCAACATGAGAGCTGCTTTTTCTTTAGTCAGGCAAAATCCCTTCTGTGTCCGCATCCTTTTAAACCTAAATTAATCTGGGGTCACCTCGTAAAAAACTTCTCAGGATTTGAGTCTAAAACCTGCTGGGTACACAACGCCTTACCTTCCCTTTATCAACTAGTCGGACTAACCCTATGGGGTGAACTGCTTTTTTTAATTGTGAACCCTTTTGCACCATCCACCTCTGCCCTCTGCCAGGTCCCCAGTTCACTCCCAAAAGCTGCCAATGTCTTGAACTCAGTTTTTTTTTCTTCATTACTGGTATTCCCCACTTTAAACTTTCTCCTAACACACGTTACTCACATTGACAAAATCCCCTGCTACTGTTTTTTTCCCAGCGAAGAGTCCATTTTTTCACAAAATATTCAAAAAAAACAATTTGGCCGCAATTTAAAAGCGCTAGGTTTGACCGTGGCAGCAGGAAAGCCAATTGGCATCCCTGTCTGCGCATATTACTATATATTTAATACTTTATGCAGTAAATTCGTGGATCTACGTGGTTGTCACCTTCTGAAATCAACCACTGCTAATTATAACTTTCTTTGCCCATTCTTTGATCTCCAGTCACACCCTCACTTGCAAGATTCAAATCGACGATTTAACGTAACATAATTGATTTTTTTTTCCAGGGTTAAGGTCTATTTTTGTCTTGAAAATTTTCACTCCACATCATTCAACATCCAGAAATTTTTTAAGTGCAATTTGCCCCAACAGTTTAAAAATGTAGTAATTTTACCCCAATTTAACAAATTCAAATGACAATTGTTTATTAATATCAAATTGGAGATGACATATCAACAATTTTTATCAAAAATAATGGTCAAACTTTAACATTCTTTAATGTTAAACAAGACATTGGTCTTATTTTAAATTTTTGGAGTGATATTTCTCCTATTTAAAACTTTTAGGGTACGGTGGACAAAATTAATGTAGGATAAAAATAGACATTAGGCCTTTAAAAAGTATAATTTCTCACAATACGATGAATCAATATTTGATCTTCTACTGAGAGAGTTAGCATCACAAGATGATCCTAGTTGGAAGATGCTGCACTTTACAAAAAAATTCTATCATGCTTAGCAGACTCCATTTGGTAAGTAAAATCAACATTTGCAGATACGAGTGAATGAATAATCAGTTGTTTGGAAAACCACTCACTTCAAACTTACGATTTAATATCTACCTTAATTAGTCAAACCTCCATTTCAAGATCTCCGATGTGATTCACAATTTTTGCCATATACTCTCCGAGCAAGTGAACGGGCAGTTATATTTCATTATTGAGGACGCTACACAAGTCAGCAATTGGCAAACCCTATGTGGAGGATATCTGCAACCCTCATTGGGTGCCCATGCTTGTGCTCAATCCATTCCTCCAGTACTGAATGTCAAACACTTCACGTGACGTCGGCGTCCTTCCATCTTGGTTTTCTCCCATGTCTTTACCAACTGCTGGCCTGTTAGTCCCGGGTTATAATACTGTAATATAATTTAGGAGACATTGAAAGAAAAGATATAGATCGTGGTAATCCATGATTAATTAGACCACTGAATTACATCATGTTTAAATCACGATGAGCTGGAAATGGGACCTGGGGCCAAAACTCTAGCTCTGAAATGTTGCAATGTATTGCGAAAAGGACAGCCACCAAAGCAAAGGATTAATTGCGGATGGGAGGGAGATAAGGAAAGATGGCCGAACTGAGCGAAGTATTAACACGAATTGAAGCGCACCACAGAAGGAAAGAGAATCAATCAACTAACTCATACAAATATTACGACAAGAATAAAGATAAGGGTCTCATTTATTCGTTGTACGGCTTTGTTTCCGCATATATATAGAGTTGGTGCGATGATCAGAGATAAAATATTGTTTAACACTCAATTTGCAGAGAAATGCTTTGGATCCTTATGCGGCATACCATTCATCATCATCATCGTTATCAGATATTAATGTTTCATAAATGACATTATTTGTTAGTTGAGAACATTAATATTTGTTTAACACTGTGATGGAGCAAATTAGATCCTCCCCATTTGGTGAAGGTCCTTATAGGGTGACTAGCCTTTGCTTATCTTATTAGGAATTGGACCGGATAGCTAAAGTAACAATTAAACACGACTTTATTAGGGTCAAGGCACAAATAGCAAAATCCAGCCTTTTGAAAGACGTCAAATATCTGGTCCCATCAAGCGACTTTGGTCGCTGAGATTCAATCCTCTCAGACAGTTTCTCGTTGATCCGTTTCCGAACCCCAGGTGCCCTCCATAAACAGCTGAAAGCTTCGCCTATTATTTAATGGCTAACTGCCCCTTTACCATTTATCTACACACTCTATATTTTGGATTTCTACCGGTCGAATGTTTCAATCAAGATGTCAATCATTAGACCTGATTTTTCAATCAGGATATATTTCATTTATAATCATTGAACCAAACGAACTTCATCCACCGAATTAAGCCGACCTTGTGGGCTAATTCTACAATCCACTCCACACATTATTCTGGCAAGAGTGCCTTGGACTATCATTTATGAACAGTACTGAGTGCCTTATAAATGTAACAAGACAAGAGTGGCTTGTTGTGTCTTCTTTCAACAGATTAATCATTGCACGAGTTGCAACCAATGCTTGTCACCTTCAGTTGGCTACCAATTAAGGAACACCAGGACCCAGCACTACATGTGACACCATTCATCACATGTCCTTCTTCTCAGCTTCTCTCATTTGATTTCATGGCTTTGGTAACCCCGGACTTCAGCTTTCATATCTTATAATAACATGGCATAAGTAATACCACTAATTAAAACCATTTTATTACTTAGAATTTTGAGGAGTGGATTTGGAAAGAACATGATCGACAGAGAAGGAGTTATAGCGGGGGGAGTGTAAGGAAAGTTGAGTGGTAGTAATTTGAATATATACTGCCATGGTCGCCATCAGTGGATTAAAGCATGCTGATACGTGTCACGATCACAAACAAAACTGATGGTATCCAAAAAAATAATGGAGAGGAGTGGGTGCGCCGTAACAATTTCAAAGGATATCATGATGGATGAGTGGGCGAAAATAAATGAAGCTTCGTCAAAAGGGCATAGGAAGTGCCATTCTCATAATCTCATGGTGTGTGGCTGTGTACCAGATCCTTCTAAACCAGGTACTTTCAACCATTGGTCAATTTCAACCAATCAACCTAGGAATGTTCATAGGATTTTAATATAAGCCACACTCATTTTTCTAAAGGAAGCCTCTTGGCACGCAGTCATGAGATTAATCTGGGTTAATGAAAACCATACGTAAATTCCTTCCATCAACTCGATACTTTTTCATTAACCCCCTTAACAAATAAATCACTTCTGTTGTAGACCTTTCTGGTATGAATCTAAATTGATTCTCTCATATACAAGTCTTTAATCTTAATTAACAAGCAGTCAATAAGCTTTTCTCATAATTTCGTTGTATGACTTATAAGCTTAAACCCCTGTAAATTGCACAATTTCAAATATCGCATTTATTCTTATAGATATGTTAATGAACTTCTCCCCTAAATGTCATGCATTTTTTTGTATAGTAGAATTTCGTTGAATAACTTAAAAAGTTACAACACATCTTTTTTCACATGACATTTCCAAACTTTAATATGAGTATCATTCTAACCTACAATTTTACCATTTTTCATTTTCTTAAAAGCTTTCTTAATCCCGCCAATTCGTATCCAGTCATAGAATGTGAAATTGTACTCTAAAACAATAGAAAAAAAATTAATTCAACGAGGTTGAACTTCCGAAAAAATCTTCTCTGATCACGGGAAGGATCAAACTCAAAGCACGCGCAAATTCAATGAAGTTAGTTGGGGATTCTTTCGAGTTTTGACAAGATTCATATTTAAAATCATTCACGTCCCATCTGCCTCATCAGTGATGTGCCCAAGTCCAAGTTTTCTATAGTTTCAGCCACTTAATCTGTCTGTGATTGAACAGCTCCATATCTGTGGCTCGTGGGAATCCTTTGCACTATACAAGATGATAAAGTTGTAAAAATTGTGCTAAATCGCCGGGTAAAGGAGGCTACATGTCGATTCTATACGTAAACTTGGAAGTTGGAAGGAACAAAGCGCATAAGCTGTGTACTAATTATGCAAACATCCACGATTCCTTCTTTGTCGTCTTCTTGTTTTTTTTAAAAGAAGGCAAAAAAGGTGAACATGGGGTAAGAGAGGTTCGAACTCTCGACCTCAGGATAACTCAGAAGCTATGAGACCTACGCGCTAGCCAACTGCGCCTCTACCCCATCAATTAACTTGACATAGGAGTAGAGACAGGTTGGGCGGTTTCTACCTCTAGCCTGGATAGGTTAAAAAGCACTTCAAGATTTTAGGGCAGATGACCCTTGGAGAAGTTAGAACTCAGAACTTGTACGATCTTATTGTACCGGGCCAGCCTTTTTTTTCATCATTAATAGGTCCATTGACTTCCAACCTGCAAACGTTCATACACGATTGCCGGCCCGTCTCGTGCTGTATCCTTCATTCCTTATCAGGCCCAATAATACAAAGATTTCGGGCCCGTTTTGTGTGAGTTAAGGAGGGGAGGCCTTTTTTTTAAGTTTTTTTCTAACCACATGTATACTCGTATTATTCTATTGGAGGTATTGTTGGGTACAAATTAACAATTAAAATCTAGAATATTACTTTATTTCACCTGGATTTTAAATTTGTAGAGTTTAATTACATATCAATGATAAAAAAATTAGGATATAATGAATAAATTTTATCTTATGTTCTCATGAGTCAACTTTTTTAAATAGAAAATAGAGAATTAAATGCTAATTTGCTTACTATATTTTTAAAAAAAAAATTAAAAAAACCACATTTTCCCATTCTAATTGCATTTTTTCAATACTTTTAGTTTTTGAGTTATTTTTAAACAAACAAATCGGTTGACCCATCCAATTGATCCATTTAACTCGGTTAGACGAATTGACTCGAGATTGGTTCACTGGTTTCCTGCCGTTCCAGTCTTTTTTTTTCTTCACTTTGGTTCCAACGGCATAGAGGCTACACCACACGCATAAGATTGCCCCTGCCAGTTCACTGGTATCAACTTAGGGTGTATTTGGAAATTCTATCGGGAGAAAGTAGTTTACAGATTCTGATGTATTTTACGGATTTTTAGATGGTTTTACGGATTTCAATATGGTTTTTTATAGATTTCGAGATGGTTTGTATGGATTTCGAAATGGTTTTTACAGATTTCGAATTAGTTTTGTCTAGACTTCTGTTTACCGTTGGGGAAACGGTGTTCTCAAACAATTACTTAGTCTTGTTAGGCTAAGTTGTGTTGCAACTACGTCTGTTTCTGCAACTGAGTTAGTTGGACAGCTGTCTATGTACACAAAACTTGAACAGAGGCTGTACCCACTGAGTCAATAAAGCATTGAATAATACCGAAGATATTTCACTCGCACAGGTTCCGACTCCATATTCCTACAACAGTTGGCTTTGATTGGTGTTTAATGAGGTGGAAATTCCTCAACCCTGATAAACCCTCGGTTATCAAAGGTTACATTCGTCTCCATCTTGATGCTGTTCATCTAGTTCGTACTCTTCATGGCAGAAAAGGAATCTCAACTCCGGCTGGAGTTGCCTTACTTGATACCACTTGCACTTCATACGTTAATGTTTTGATTAGGCACATGTGGAATGAAGTCTACCATTCAATTGGAAGAAATCATTATTCTTATTTAGAAAAGCTTATTTACTTTCTAAAATCATATTCAACATTGTTTTTCTGCATAACGAGATAATCCCCTCCACATATTTACCTCGATCAACGGAAAAGTATTTCTTTACTGCATTCCTAATCGGACACCGTGTTTCAGCCTTGGAAGAACTTGCAAATAGTCGACTCATTGAATTGGGTATAAATGCACAAGCCTTCATTAATGGTCGGTGCTCCTCAAAAGGAGATAGCGGGTCAAGACGCACATTGGATGGGTATTGGGTTTAGCGGCCTGGTGTTTTGAACCGAATCCGGAAGTGAGCGGGTGGAGCAGGGAGCTCATTCTATGCCGGCAATGAATGGAATTGATGGGGGGAGAGGATGGCGTGTTTGTTACTCTGAGCTGGCCACATCTTATAGGCCTGCAGCTGCTACTTCAACGGAGGGAAGGGGGAGGAGACAACAGGCTTGTTCTGGAGTTCGTGAGGACAAGCACAGATATATGATCCAATATGTAAATATATATGCAGATCCTATGTTTGGGTCAAGGCCCGGGGTTCCTAATATATCTGATTCTGAATGAAAGCTGAGCTGTGAAGGAATAGTGTGCGATTATTGGTGTAATATTAAATTCGTGGGCCTCCTACAGCTGCCACATATTAAATCATTCCCTGTGTCTGTGTCTGGGAATTGGAAACAGGGCAGTTTAAGTCCAGAGGTGAATGCACCTTGAGAGGTGCTGCTGCACCTGTCGTCTTTGTTTACTCCTACCGTCATGTTCGGCCATTGTACGCGGACGCCGGACCACCCCTTTTCCTGTTTCTTTGTTTTTTTTAATGCCACCCCATGGCCTCGTGAATCCCACTTCGCTTAGACAGTGATTCACAAAAATATTACCGTGATCTCAAGCTATGGATTTGCAGCAAAATATGCCATCAAATTAACTTGACAGGTACAATATAATGCATCTGTCCATGACCTGTCAAGCAGTAATTTAGAGTTGGATTTACACCACATGGGAACCAGTAACGGCCGCTTTTTCTCCTTTATTCCATTTTAAATAATTCCTATACCGCGGCCTGGAGCCTCTTGTATGCTTACGGACTGGTAATTTATCAGCACTATTATTATTATTATTATGCATGACAATCACTTTCATTCACACGTACTGCGACGCTCTTGCTTGCTTTTACAGCTCCATTAATTGCAACCGATGAGGATTCTCATGATAACGTGCATCAAACTAAGTTGTTGCCACATGCTGAGTGTGTGTTTGAAAATTCCGTTGGGAGAAAATAGTTTACAGATTTTTAGATGGTTTTTATGAATTTTGAGATGGTTTTTACAGATTTTAAGATGATTTCATCTCGACTTATGTATACCGTTGGGGGAATGGTGTTCACAAACAAGCCCGTTGTTTGAAAACTTAAAGCAAGTGTTGGTATATAGTGTGTTTGTTTGGAATAACGTTTCTAAAAGTTAAATGTACGTTCAACTGTGTTTTTTCGTAAAACGAGATAATCTCCTTTATCTATTTAATTCGACTTACGTAAAAGTTCTTCTGCATTTCTAAAACTAATTACCGAGATCTATGGGCATAAGCAAAGGATAGATTAGACGATACATCCAACTAATCCAATGACTCGGGCTCAGCGAAGTTGAGCGAGTCTAGCAGGGCAGGTGGGGGAAAAATGAAAGAGCTAGAGGGAAATCACGTGCGTGGGGGGTGGGGAACAGGGGGGAGAGCGCGTGATGTCACGTGCTTCCTCGGATGCCCTTCTGAAACTTCCAAAGGGTGAGTGCCAGCTGGATCCACTCCCTCTTCGCAATAAAATACAGGCCATCCAGACTGTCATCCCAACGTCTCTCCCATGCTTCACTCTCAATTCCAGCTCATAAATTCCAGTATACTAACCAGTACCTCTCATTAAAAAAAATAACAAAATAAGAATATATTCATATAATGTATTCAAAATTTTGAACCTAAATGGATTCATTTTTATTAATTTTCAAAATATTTGAATTTAAATTTATTGTATTCCCGACTTGATTACGGATGAGGTGGCCCGTGTGAAGGGCATTATGGGGAATGAATGCCTTCAAGCATCCGAACCGGGCATAAGCCTGAATGCTTTTATTGTTCGGGAGCGACCACGAGGACTAATCACTTCACCCATTTCCACATCGCTTGCCCCTTTTCTCCTTTATGCTTCGCCTTTGCTACGCCCTTTTCAAAGTGCCCCTCCACGCAACTACTCTCCGCGTCCTCTGACTGACACGCGCCCACTGTTATTGTCGAGAGCGTGCGGCCCACCCCTCCAGCCCATGACTCAGGGCTTGTTGGTCGCACCCCCCGAAGCGTTTGAATAAAGAAACGCGCTAAATAGTACGGTTCGGGCCATCTGGGTCCCACCTCAACTTTTCTTGCCTGGCAAGTCTTGCATGTATCTCTCGTACTGCCTAAGCGGCTAAACCACTAAAACAATCTGTTAACCCACTCTTTTATTCGCATTAGCGAAATATCGCAAGTCGAACCCCAGCCTGTGCTGCCCCGTATATATACACACACATAGATCTCCCCTCTCATTCCATCCCCACACAATCAACCTTTCGAGCTCTCTCGCTTCCCTCTTGCATCTTTCTTTGATCCCCCACAGCCCAAGCCCCAAAAGGAAGAAAGAGGCCAAGAGCCACATCTACTCTGGTTCCATTCAACAAACAAAAATGGCTGCCCTCCTTTCTTATCAATTCTTCCTTAAAATCTTTGTTTTGATCTCGGTGCTTCAGCTCTGTCTCGCCTCCAGGAGGCTCAGTGAGCTGGCTCAGGATCAGTCCTCCCAGCTGCTCCATTACCACAATGGCCCTCTTCTCTCTGGCAAAATATCCATCAATCTCATCTGGTATGGTCAGTTCAAGCCTTCCCAGAAAGCCATCATCTCCGATTTCGTTACCTCACTGACTTCTTCCTCTCCGGCTCAAACCTCCCAACCCTCCGTCGCCACTTGGTGGAAAACTACCGAGAAATACTACCATCTCACCAACAAGAAGTCCTCTGCTCTTTCGCTCTCTCTGGGCAAGCAGATCCTGGACGACAAATACTCCTTGGGAAAATCGCTCACTAGCAAGCAGCTGGCGGAACTGGCCTCCAAGGGTGACGAGAAAAATGCCATTAATGTCGTCTTGACATCGGCCGATGTGGCGGTGGAAGGTTTCTGCATGAGCCGATGTGGGACTCACGGATCCTCATCTGCGGGACACGCAAAGGGCAAGAACTACAAGTTCGCTTACATCTGGGTTGGTAACTCGGAGACTCAGTGCCCTGGTCAGTGCGCTTGGCCCTTCCATCAGCCCCTTTACGGTCCCCAGAGCCCACCGTTGGTTGCTCCAAACAACGACGTCGGCCTTGACGGAATGGTGATCAACCTGGCCAGCCTTTTGGCTGGCACCGCCACCAACCCGTTCGGAAATGGCTTTTTCCAGGGCCCCGCCGAGGCACCACTCGAAGCCGCTTCTGCTTGTCCCGGTGTTTATGGTAAAGGAGCTTACCCTGGATATGCCGGGAACTTGTTGGTGGACCCTACTACTGGTGCAAGCTACAATGCTCATGGTGGCAATGGCAGGAAGTATCTCCTTCCTGCTCTGTTCGATCCTTCTACTTCGACCTGTTCCACGCTGGTGTGAAGATAGATTGGGATTAGAAACACGGGATTCGTAGGCTGTATAAGCATATAATGTGTAGGATGTATTCATTCATTTGTTTATTACTTTTTGTATTGCCGATTTTTCGTGATATATAAGCAAATCTACTTCTGTTTGCTTGAATTCATTCTTCCGATCAGCGCTTCCCTCCAGAAATTCCTCATTCCCGTCTTCCGCTTATGCTTCACTGGGTTTAACAGGAGTCCCATGCCTATGTAGTTCGTGAAAGGTGCGATTTTTTAACATGTTTGGGCTGGGAACATGGGATAAACTCACAGACCAGGCTTTTAGTACTGTGTGACACGATTGAAAATAATCGAGATAAATATGTAAATGAGATTATGAATTTATCTTTTTATGGTAAGTTGGCCCAGAGAAATTGAATTTCATGTCACCGCAAGTTTTAAGACTCCACGGGTCATTTAAATTTATCCTCGCCCCTGTCCTTCACAAGTAAACATTTAATTGCTTCTTAAAATTAAAATTATTTAAAAGACTAAACTAAATATATAATTTTAGTACTTAGTAAACGGAAGAGGGAACGGGTGAGAAAAATACTGTGCCTTAGCCTCCAGATATGAAATAATTGCTTATTTACCAGGTATTAATGGTCATAATTTACAAGAATATTATTTTTTTTGTTAAAGCAAAACGATATTAATAGGATGAAATAACTTATAGTGTAATGAAAAGGAAAAACATTACACAAGCTATTAAAAGATTCTAATGACACTAGACTATAAGAGATTTCATAAAATAACTGTAAAAAATATATAATGTTAAGAAATATTGTGTTGGTCCTTAATGCTTTAAAAGAATGAATTGAAAAGGGTTCGTACAATGTTCATATTACAGGAATTGGTTTAAAGGAGACTTGAATTGATAATCTAGCATAGAGATAGTCGAATATTACTATTTTGAATGTATAGGTTACACAAAGTGGCTGTTTGAAAACTTTGTTCCTCCAACATAGCACGTAAGTTGAGACAAAATCATTTCAAAATCCGTAAAAACCACTTCAGAATCCGAAAAAATCATTTCTCTCAACGGAGTTCCCAGACACATACAAAAACAGTGAACTGGATTGATTCCATGGGTATCAGTGACTGTGAGGGTGAAAAACTGAAAACCAACGATTGAACCAAGAGGATTGGCCTGAGGCTGTTTCTTTTCGATCGGCTTTGCCCGAGTCTCTGTTCCTATGAAAGCCAATCAAGGACCCTCAATGCCAAGATTGTAACCACAGTTGGGCACGTTTTCTCTGCTTTACAACCTGACAGTAATCATAATAAAAATGGGTAATTCGTTTTGATCATGCTGCGCCCTCTAATCATGGGAATGGGGAATGATTAACAATCATTAGGCGCTAAGATTCCCAATAGATTGTGCAACCACAGACAATCCGAAATCTCATAATCCTCAAAAACATTGCAAGAGAACAGAGACATGGGCCTGTGCTTAGCTGGCGATGCCCATCATCAAACCATAAGATGGCGCCGAAACAGATGGGCTGCGATTGGATTAGATAAGACTGTGACGCCTCAAAAAACTGTGACGCAACCACGTCGTCGTTGAACTCTGCCTTGCTGACGTTGCCTGTTTCTTGGGCGGACCCTACTAGTACTATCCCCATTCTCCTTCCTGCTCCCAGTAGCTACACATCTGCAATTCTGTGATATATGGCGTGTGTTTGGGATAGCGGCAGGTGAGCTCAAAAGTCCTTTTGGGGTTAAGAAGCACGGTGACCCTGATTTCAAGCATTTGGCAAAGCATTTTAGCATAAGGCATTTTACGGTAAAAGCCACTTCTGAACAAAAGTAGGAAAGCGGCACTTCTTGATCACGGTAGGTATATTATTGAGATTTGGAGCATTAATAATCTATGGTCGATTATCATGGACCAAGAAAAGAACCCGACAAATGAATCTAGAGCTTGGATAAGGGTACCTGAGAGGATCCAGAAGAAAGAGACAACCAGAAGAGAAGAACCGCCGTAAACTCCAATAATGGAAGATTGAGAGAGGACTAAGGGAACAAAACCAGGTAGCTGCAAGTCCCTTGGCTGAGAGATGACTTTTCGAGACCTGAGATTATTCCATTGTCGTCGTTATCAGCTATTGTGGAGTGAGTCAGATTTATATCGGAAAAAGGCAATGGAAAATTCTGAGAGAGCGTAAAAAATGTTCAGCTTTAATTGACAGTTGGAGCATTAATAATCTAGAGCTTCTAGGAAATTTCCGTCTGTGCTTCTGGACATTAGAAGACCTCTTGCAGATAAGTTGATATTCCATATATTGCTTTTGGGTATTCTCAAATTGAGTTCCTCATGTTGGCTTGTAAATTTAATTGTGGACTTGGAATATTTGCAAGAAATAACATTGAGGTGGATGGTCTTGAAGATCTAGAACGGCAATAGAAGCTTTCGGAGGGTTAAATATGAATGGATTTTGTTGGATTTTATTTTTTTTGGATTCATTGGTTTGTTCCACAAGAAGAAATGCAAGGAAATTAGGTATATTTTCATTTACTTCTTTTTTTCATTATTTTTATTCTCAAAATTATTACAAATAACTAAAATAATATATATATGTGTGTATGAATGTATGGCATTTAATGAAATTCATGTCATTTTATATAATTTACCAAAAAAAATCACTTCTTCAACGTTTATCCAAACGCTTTCTCCTTTTTTAAAAAAAGTCACTTTCTCACCGCTAATCCAAACATAAATCACGTTACACTTTTAACTTATACTCAGAATTCATTTTTCAGAATAACTTCTATAAAAATGTCACTTCTCCCACCGCTTATCCAAACAGACCCATACTCCTCTAGGGTTTTGAATAGCGTCTGAATGTCAAGTTACGAACATGAAGGTCGCATCTTCCATGCATGCGTATATCAGACTATTATCATGTCTGGTTTACGATACAATGAGCCCATCACACTGCTCTGATTTGGTACTGAATTTATTTTGGGGTAGGATGGCAAGTCTAATTCTGGCGTATCAAGGCTTGGACTTTCAAGCTATATCATTCTCCCCTTCCATTTTTTTATCACTTGGAACCAACTTCAAGTGGCATAACCCCCATAAGTACTGTTTTTATTTTATTACTATTAATTGATTGAGGCATTAGTCCTGCTTGACCAAACACATTAAGTGCTTGTTTGAAAATTTCGTTCCTCCAATGTTATACGTAAGTCGAGACAAAATCATTTTAAAATTAGTAAAAATCATATCTAAATTCATAAAAATCATTTGAAATCAGTAAAATTATCTATAAATCCATAAACCCTTTTCTCCGAATGAAATTTTCAAACACACACCGAGTAGAATAACACTCCGGTTTTTGTCCCATATCAAATTTAATTATAAAATAGTGTTGTTAACATGGTTGTTCCATTCTTCATTTAACACAAAATAGCTCTGGTACCAGACGTGATGCACCTTAAACGACAACTGTGTATGAAATGAATGACAGTATTGTGAATTTCAATTTTCAAAATGTGTAGTTCTCATTTTATTTATGCCTGTGGGGGATGTTGAATTGAATGATGAATAAAAGCGCGCCCAAATTAATTTTTGTCGTGTCTCTGTGCCCTTAGCTGGCCACTTACTGTAATGTCTTCTATGACTCATTATGGTCTCTATTTATTATTCATGTAGCCAAACGCGTCAAACAGCTGGAGCCTCATTATTCATTTCACTTCCCCCGTACGCCTCCCTCCCTCCCATTTCCACCTACAAAACCTTTTCCTGTATATATATATCTGTCTCTTCTCCCTTCTTCCTCACAATCCCACTACTCACTTCCACTCTATCAACCTTAGCTTTCAAAATGGCAATGGCCTCTCTTGTTCTCCAACTCTTCCTCTTTGTTTCCCTCCTCCATTTCAGCTCTTCTGCCCGAACTCTCACCCAATCATCCCAAAACTTCAAGTTCCAGTACCACAAAGGGCCTCTCCTTACAGGCAAAATCTCTGTCCACCTCATCTGGTACGGTAAATTCACTCCTACCCAGCGAGCCATCGTCTCCGATTTCATCAACTCCCTCTCCTCCTCCAACCCCGTTGCGCCCCAACCATCCGTCGGCGCCTGGTGGGAAACCGTTAAGAAATTGTACAACCCCAAGCTCTCCCTCTCATTGGCCTCCCAAGTCATCGACGACACCTACTCCGTGGGGAAATCCCTCACCGCCCACCAACTTGCCGAGCTCGCATCCAAGGGTGGCCAGAAAAACGCCGTCAACGTGGTTCTCACGGCTCCAGACGTCACCGTCGATGGGTTCTGCTCCAGCAGGTGCGGCTCTCACGGGACATCGGCGGGCTCTGCGCTACGCTGGAGGAGAAACAAGTTCGCTTACATCTGGGTCGGTAACTCTGAGACTCAGTGTCCCGGTCAATGCGCGTGGCCCTACCACCAGCCTATTTATGGTCCTCAGAACCCACCCCTGGTTGCACCCAACAACGATGTGGGACTTGATGGTATGGTGATCAACTTGGCAAGCCTCTTGGCCGGAACTGTCACCAACCCCTTTGGCAATGGATTCTTTCAGGGACCGAAAGAGGCGCCGTTAGAGGCGGCTTCAGCTTGTACAGGAGTCTATGGCAAAGGGGCTTACCCGGGCTACGCCGGCAACCTCTTGGTGGACCCGGTCACCGGTGCCAGCTTTAACGCAAACGGCGTTAATGGCAGAAAATATCTCTTGCCGGCACTTTATGATCCCACCACCTCTTCTTGTTCTACGCTTGTATAACACGGGATGCACGCGGCAGAGCTTCAGATCGATTACCGATGTGTTCGGCGTCGAGAAACATTCTTTGATTCCTTCATTCTTTTAGCTGTGACGGTGATTAAATATCTCATTTACGTATAATTGTTAATTAATAGAACCATATTTCTATCTATATGAATCTGGTTCCCCCTCCAGTGTTATTCTGCCCACTTCTTCCCTTGACTGCCCGTCTAAATTTTACAAACAAGCAAGGGTATGATGCTACATATTTATATATATATATATATATAATTTATATTTTGTGATAAAATTAAGAAAAATATGATAAAAAGTAAAATGCACTTCTATTAGCATAACATTAGACATGAACCAAGTCATTTTTTGGGCACATATGTCCCAACTATGAACTATAAGTGGTTCTCTTGCTTTTTAATTATCATGTCCAGATATTTTACAATTCTTTTATTCTCAACTTGCAATATCATTCAGGAAATTTATTGATTCTGATATCTCATGAGTTTTCATGGTTGGTCTATCACCAGTTTTTCCATTTATCATTCATTCCCTTTGTTGTCAACCAATTTCCATTTATCATTCTCTGAGTCGTACACAGTATATGTTCCCTGTGCTGCCCCAGTATTTTTTTTTAAGTTGAGGTAAATATGTAGAGGAGATTATCTCATTTTATAGAAAAATACTTTGAACGTACTTTTCGAAAGTAAATAAACTTTTTCAAATAAGAACATTATTTTCACAGCTCATGTGAATTATCGACCATTCGTGTTTAACAATGCCCCCGATGCTACTACCCTTACCAACCTTGAACTGGATCAAGCCCTTGAGATAACGCAGAATGTTATTGCACCAAACTCTCAAATATTTACAAGAAACTTCTTTATATTATATTGGCTCTCCAATTAAACACTGAATAGTTGGAAGAGCTACATATATGTTGATTGTACTTGAACACGATAAAAAGTCAAACACATGCGCGTTCGCACACAAACACACAAGTGGCCTGTATTTTTGCAGACAAAATACCAAAGCCTACCTCCAGATTGAAAAGTCTAACGAGCAATGGATTGAAGAGCACATGCGTTAATTGATTAATTATAACCACAGGTTCGAGTAAAACCGATCGATTACTGATAAGAGCAGTTTCGTGGTGCAATCGGGGGTCCCCGATATGGCGCTTCTCTCACAACTAGGTCTGTTGGCAAAGGTATGGCCTCAAGTATGGCATAACCTGCACACAACCGTACAGGTCGTCTTTGAATCAATCAACGGAGAGGATTGGACTGAAAAGTGTAAAACTAAAGAACAGGAGATCGGAACGGCTTACCAGAAGAAGGGGAAGGAAGGGGGGAGTCAGAGAAGTAAGTCGAAGGCCTTCCAAAGTGTTCAGAGTATGGAGGAGAGAGCACGTCCAGTATCGCGCATGGCGTCAAGGCGGTGAAGCCATGAATGTTGCCTCCACTTGTTGGAAATAATATGGATACCTCTTGTGGCGATTTCATTATTCCATCTATCACTCTACCTGCCAACCCTACTGCAACCCACAACAACGTTAATCTCCTTTGTTTCACGTTTGTGTCCATCATTTAGAAGAGGTGACGGATTGGTCTTAGTCAAGCAGAATAAGCACTCCACTATCTGAGTGAAGAATATGGGGCCAAATAGGGTTCATCAGAATAATATATAGATAGAGTAGTAATTGCTACTACACTTACTTGTTTGGCTGGCAGAACTGTCCACTTTGATCCAGTCATAAGCTTTGACATAAACAGAGCCATAGAGGAGTTTGCTCAGAACTGTCATTCCAGGGTGATCATGCAGCGGGAAAGTTTTTCCTGCTGGCAAACAGAACATCCCAACCTGCATCGATCCATATATCTCATTGTTACCTTTTTTTTTCCAACTTCCATGACCCTAGTGATCAACAGATGATGCTTGTGGTTTATGTACTCACAGAGAAACTGTCACATTCATGAATGTGAATATATGTAATCTCCGAGAAGCCTCGTCCACAAAGCAGTCCCCTGCCGTCACCAGCCTCTTGGATACTTATGCCAGAATCACACGACCCAAACTCATCGATCCCAACATCTCTAGCTTCGATTCTGTCTACAATTTCATTAATCTCAAATATGTAAGATAAACAACCCACCAAGTAACTATGACACAAAGGTACATATATATAATATATGCCGGGCGGTATTTGATAATATATGGAAGATAAACAACCCACCAAGTAGGTTTTTCAGATGCTGAATTTGTTGAAAAGTTGGAATCCCCTCCTGGGAAAATATAGCGTGGCCATATTCATAAACCACTTGTATTTTGCTCTTATCCATAGTTTGTGTATATATCTAGTTCTTTTGCAATGGATAGCCAGCTAGTGCCTGAAATTTCAAAGCACCTTTACAACAACTGATGGCTTTAAATAGCTGAATTGAAATACAAGGGAAAAGGAAAGGGATTAATTGTGAACATAAGAACACGATAGCGGACACTGTGACCTTATATAAATAATGCTACTCTATTACAGTGGGCTTCTATTTTGGTATTTGAAATTAGACGCAAGGGGTTGAAAGCGACTGGAGGGTAAGTGATGGTGGTAACTGCTAGAAAATATCTCTTTCAGATTGTAAGCTATTTCCGCACAGTATCATAATTATTAGGATGAACAAACCATCATCGGTCCTGTGATATAATTCTCTAAACATGCATGAAACTGTCTCATTGAGATAAGGCTTGTTTGGATGCCCAATGGGCATCCAAAAGCCGTTCTTACGCTTACCGAGACAAAATTTCTCTCACATATTTATTTCGGAATCTGTGTCCGTTCTCCCAACGGACTTACCAAACAAGCCCATAAAAGGTTCGCAAGATATATCTATATATGAAATTCCAATTAATAAAAATAAATGTGATGGGTCTTGTCTCAGATCATTATCACAAGAGACTAATTGCGCCATGTAGACCAAGACTTTTACATTGATTGTTGAATAAGCAAACATCTAGAGATGGTTGAAAGTGAGAATCTTGCATAAAGATGAGCCATGGTACGCAATATATGGACCGCCACTACGTAAAGAAGATGACTTCAGTTCATGGGGAACTGTTTTTATTCCCTCGACACTTGTCTGATTGAAGAACGGATGGTTCCATCCATAGATTATACCTTTTTTGCAGGCGAAACAAAACATTACTTGCAGCAATGACTGAAAAAAACATGACTTGTAGCAGTAGCATGGTTTCCTGCGTCAACGTTTGTGGGGTAGTTGCCGGCGGACAATAATAGTGAGGGTGTGAAAACAACCCCTTTTCCTTATTATGTCTTGAGTCCTATTTGTGACCTGTCAGGCTGTCACAATCAAATGCTTAGATTTTTTTGTCTGCAGTTAATTGTGATCCTTAATGAACAAACTTTTATTCGACGAGGGCTATCGATTTCACATTCTCTCAAACACGGTTCCTTCCTCTGTTCCACCATTTTGTGACAGTTTCATTAATTTGAACATTGCATTGTGATTAATGGTTATCTCAAGCTGCCCAGTGAAAAAGCAGACAAAAATAACGGAAAAGAGAAAGGGGATAGAAGCGAGTGTAAAGGGAGGCCCATATGGTATTGAAACTGGGCCATAGCGGCTGGGTGGGAGAAATGGGCCATTTTGGAATATTGAATAAAGCAAACTCTGTACGGTTTCCTTTTTTGGGACCGCTTGTTCGATTTTGAAATCACGTGTTTTTGGTCGATGAATTCGATGTGGAACAGAGAGAGATTCATAGTTTCCGCCACACAAGATCAAAACCCCGTGTGGTGAGCAGCAGTCTCTTCTTCAGTTCTCCTCCTACGTTTTGTTTGTTTTTATTTAGAAGAAGAAGAGAAAAGCCACAGCCAGACAAAAACGGAAAGAGGCATCAGTTTTATTTGTTATGGTGGCGTGGGGATCCAACGGCCCGTATTTAGAGTTTTGAAATTTAGAACTTCCCCTGAACGCATTTGTCGCTGCCACCACCCTCCACAAAATATTCCCCTCCCCCCAATTGCCCCTCAAGATCCACGTTCTCTTCCTTTTAACTCTCCCCCTCTCCCCCCCCCC
>JANTPZ010001475.1:0-17334 GCA_025593235.1 Vachellia pachyceras | reverse complement strand
ATTGATATTGGTACGTTAATAGTATCAAACGCTGACTTGAGCATGGTGCAACACAAGCAAGTTAGAGGAAAGAATTCCTAAAGGCTTCTGCATGATAATAATTAAGCCGGCCTAATTAGTAATTACGTTATTTATCCTTTATGACAATAGATGCTAGTGTTGAACAAAACGGTTTACTGGTTTGATGAAAAGTGCTTTTGAAGTTAATGCTTCCTTATGGGCTTGTGTTCTTGTGTTCTCTTTGACTAAAATGAAAATTGTTCCAATGAGATCATGTTTCTTTGATTGGTGATGTTAGGTCAATGGCTATATGGCATTCATTTATTTTACTACTTATAGAACTTTTTGTGATCATTTTTTAATTATTTATTCATTTCGCCAATTCTGAAATTTTATTTGAAAGAGAAGCAATGGCAATTTTGGTCCAGCTACTTTTGCTGATTTGATGCAATTCGGTTCAGTTATTCTATGTCTTTTATGTATTGCTTTTATTCTTCAATTTGAACTAAATGTAGCTTGTTGTTGTTCTAGGATCTCAAGAATTGGGAAGCTAAACGAATTGGTGTCCTTGTTTTTTATATCCTTGTTGTGGCATTTTCTTGTAAAGGAATATATGTAGCAGTTCGAACACCTTATTTGATTCGCCAAAGAAAAGAACTAACAGAGGCCTACATGGAAGCATTAATTCCAGAACCATCTCCAACTAATGTTAGAAGGTAAGTCGAATCTCTGTTTTTTTTTTCATATGCATTGATTAGAAGCTACACACACAGGCACACGCCATACATTTTTGATGTTATATCCCTAGATGGAACACGGCCTGGTCCTTGGGCTTTCCAAGAGGATGTAACTTTTGTAATAACCTTAAATGTTATATCTCAAGCTTCTCTGGTTCTACTCATTGAAGTGCTGTTGCCTGTTAAGACACTCCTATTGCTTAGGTTTTCCTACTACCAGATAGCTATCAAAGTTCATCCTTGTTAGATCTCTAAGAAGCTCAAAATCTTTAGCCATTTCAGATGCTTAACTTTGTAACATGTTATGTTCTTTTATCCTGTATGATTTATTAATTTTTTAAATTGCAGATTTAAGAAGGGCATGTGGAGGAAGACAACACCCAAAGGCCTTAAAATGAAAAAATTCATTGAAAGACCAGATGGAACAGTTGTTCATGATAGTTCCTATGTCGGAGAGGATGCATGGGATGATGATCGAGATACACCTGAGGAAAATGTTAAACAAATGATTGCAAACAATGAAAGATTAGATAAAGAAAAGAAGAAAGAACTGACAAAGGGCTTGGGAGTTTCAGGTAGTGTAGTGGTGCTTCTGACAGAAGATACGGATACTAGTATAAAGTGGCTCAAGACTATGTATTAACCTTATTCGATTTGGTTTATACTTGTAGTTTATGCAATTTCAGTGCTTTGCTAGTTTGAACTTTTTCTAATATAAGAGTTCCTGCTTTTGAAAAGGTATGATTGTAATCTCAAGAAATGCTTATGCTCTGGGGGAAATCACCATTGCCTTTCTCACAATTTCATCTTTCATGGAAAATATAATTTACTACTTGTGCTTTTTGCTAATGAAATAAAATAGAGAAAAAGGATGTCTCTCTGCCATAATATTTCTTTTGTTACAAGAAAAATTACATGATCACTGTACATCCTTGAGAAGCTTACCACCAAAGCTTGTTATTACAACGATGCAGAAAGATTTAAGAATGCCCTATTTCATGTCAATTATTGACTATATCTGAGCTTGACCAAACCCAACTGCCTATCCCTATCTGATTAGATATCTTTGCACCCCCAACATAGTATCTAAAAGTTCGTCACTTAATATCTCTAAAATTGGTCCCCTTTCTTTTCCTATAACTACAACTGCATGTCATTTATAATCCTGGTTTCATGATGTTACAGACATTACTCTTGGCTTATAATGGTATTAATAAGATGTTGATATCAAGTAATTATGTAGAAAATTTGGTTTCATCTTTACATATCTGTTGTGCGCTTATCCTCTTGATTTCCAACATTGTATGATTTTTATGTTTTCATAGCTGGTGAAGTTCAAAATGGGGGAACATGGCGTGAGAGACTCCATAAATGGAGGGAGATCCTGGCAAAAGAACGCCTTGCAGATGAATTAGATTCCTTAAATGCAAAATATGTAGTTGAATTTGACATGAAAGAGGTTGAAAATAGTCTTCGCAAAGATGTGGTAGAGAAGGCTGCAGCCATACAGGGAGCAAGAGCACTATGGATATCTAAGAGATGGTGGCGCTATCGTCCTAAACTTCCTTACACATATTTTCTTGACAAACTTGATAGTTCTGAGGTGCGATTCTTTATCATCTTGATAGTAGATATATTATCACCTATAGTTGAACTTTTTCAGTTTTAATTAGGTATTGTGAATAAAGATTTATTAAAATCCAATGGTGAGTATTGGTAGCTCATATACTAACACATGAAGGTGATGTAGAACCGCTTCACTAAAGAGCTTAGCCTATTAACTGTTTCATTCTTTGAAGTTAGTGGATACATTATCAGTCAAATGAATTCACTTAAGTAGATGGAAAGATGCTCCGTTAAAACAGTTAAATTTAGCACAAATAAATTTTTTTGGAATTGTAAATCTTTATATTACGATTAGCATGGGTAAAATGACTATATAACCCTTGAGAACTTGATGGCAAATGAAAGGATTTATGTAGGCGATATTATATGCATCAATGCCTTTCCACCTTTGTGTCTTTTAACATTACAAGAGAATAGAAGTACCCCATAAAAATGATAAGAAAAATAACAAGGGTGTATAAGTTTGTGACAATCCCAATTGAATAACTTAATCTATTTTGGTGAAATGGAATAGACCAAATATTAGCGCATACTAAAATGAATATGGTATCAGTGATAAGAAAAATAAAAAGGCCTAACCATGCAAGATTCAGGGTCCTAAAAAATTACTGATCTAAGACCTTTGAGATTTAAAATTACAAGTCTAACCATTAAAGAAAAATGCTGACTTGAGGCCTTTAAGGCTGAGAATAAAAGCCCAGGCAAGAGGAGTACATTAGAATGAAGTCCTATATCAGTGGAATGGACAAGCCCAAGCACAAGACTACACAAAATTACCGAACATCATAGAAAATACTGCTGTGGAGTTGAATTACTAATCATATTTGGTTATGACTGGCTTCACTGAATTTAAACTAAATGATTGGTATATTGTCCTATCATTAAATCAGTTAATATAGTGTGCAGTCCAGATGTGTCAACGTCATTAAATATCAGTAAGCTATGCGTTTGACAAACTGATGTCAGTTTGTGAAGTATATTCTTGTGGACAGGTTGCAGCTGTTGTTTTTACTGAAGACTTGAAGAGATTGTATGTGACCATGAAAGAAGGTTTTCCATTGGAATATATTGTAAGTTTTCCTCTAAATTGTCATTTCTGATTATATGTCACTCATTGCGGTCAAAATTGATTCACACAGCATGAATACTATAGAAAGAGCCTTGTACATGTGTGACTGGTAGTATACTCACAGATTAGACATGTAACAGTACAACACTAGATGGCCCTTTAAATTGCTTGCAAAACAGTCCAAATTGTCAGTGTCCTGTATTCATGCCAAATTGTCAACATCTGTGCTTCCCAATAATTGATTAATACGTTATTTTTTTTGGTTTATTAATGCAATTTTTTTCATGTAGGTTGATATCCCTCTTGATCCTTACTTATTTGAGATGATTTCCAATTCTGGAGTTGAAGTAGATCTTCTTCAAAGGCGGCAGATCCATTATTTTATGAAGGTTTTGATTGCATTATTGCCTGGAATACTAATTCTTTGGCTTATAAGGGAGTCTGTGATGCTCTTACATGTTACTTCCAAGCGCTTTCTATACAAAAAGTATAATCAGCTTTTTGATATGGCTTATGCAGAAAATTTCATTCTGGTAAGCATTTGATCTTCAACACACTTTAGACCATAGATAGCAGCTGCAAATTACTGCATTTTAGAAAATTTGTAAGAGACGCTTTTTTTAATATATTTTTAGCCACAAATATTTTGCTTGTGATACTATATTAACATGAAGCCTGGTTATTAATATTTTTAAAAAGAACGAAATTTAGGGTTAACATTAGAATGCTGATTTGATGTTTGTGTTTATATTGAAACGATCTTTTATATTATTATCTTGAGGTGGATATATAATAAAATTATTATTATGTAGCAAACATGCATTTTTCACTTGAAGATTGGAATCTAAATGTGTTATTGGCTGCGACACTAATTTTCTTTTATTCATCTCTTTCCATATATTGATTGTCAGCCAGTTGGGGATGCTGGTGACACTAAATCTATGTACAAGGAAGTTGTTCTAGGGGGTGATGTTTGGGATCTCCTTGATGAATTGATGATCTATATGGGAAACCCTATGCAGTTTTATGAAAGGGGTGTGCAGTTTGTGCGGGTAAAAATTTTAATTTTATATATCAATAGTTAACCTCCTCAAACCATTTCTTTTAATCATGAGATATGTGATCGGATAAGTAGTTTAATGGGAAAGAATATTTCAGGGTGTTCTCCTCTCTGGACCTCCAGGAACAGGAAAAACTCTTTTTGCCAGAACACTTGCAAAAGAAAGTGGATTGCCTTTTGTTTTTGCATCTGGTGCTGAGTTCACAGATAGTGAAAAAAGTGGAGCAGCTAGGATCAATGAGATGTTTGCCATAGCCAGGAGAAATGTAAGAATCAGCTAGTTCCAACATCAAATACAATATCAAATGTGAATACTTTTCATTGCAGATTTGTTCTATATTTTCTTTTAGACATGCTTATGCTATTGCTGTTCGATCCATTTCACTGTTTGTTACAATGTTAGTAGTTATGTTGAGAATTTTAATGCATTCAGTTATTCTCTAAAATATCTATATAAATCTATAAAATCTCATATAAATTGCACTTTTGCAAGTCATTAATAACAATGCAGCTTTTCTCTATAATTTACTATTTACAAGCCGCATGAATACTGTGCCTTGCATTGAGCTCCATGCCTCTCTTTATTCTATCACTATTATTTTGTTTCTTATGTTTTCTCTCTTTTACTGATTGAATTTGAATTTTGAATTTCCCGCTTAAAATTTTGTTCAAATCAATAAATCATTTAGTTGAAGATTTTATATCAGGCTATTATTTATACCATACATTTCACAGGAAAAAAAAATCTAGTTTACATTTACAATTGCTTGTTCAGTGTCCAGTGTCCACACCGTTACAGCCTTGTACCAGCGGATGGGAAAACAGAGGACTTGTCTTGTCTGTTTCTAGTACATAGTTTCTGAAGATTTTGGAGGCAGAGCAGCTTAGTTTTATTTGCTTGAGATTAGGGTACATATAGGTTGTTGCTAGGTTTAGCCTCAAGTTAGCTGTTCCCTAGAATCTTCTTAAAATCATGAAAATGTAATAAATGCATATCAACTATAATCTGGCTGAAAATACAAGGCCCACTAAAATAAAATAGTTATAAAGCTATAGAATGAATTGCTCATTTTATTCATGATCAGAGGAAGATACACACACACAAAAAAGGTAGGAGCCTTAGAATTAAATTACATTTAATGACTAATAATATCTTCTAAGAATCATATCTGATTCTATACAAATTACATTAATTATAATATCATTACACTCCCTCAAGTTGGAGTATAAATGTTATTTATGCCCAACTTATTACAGAGATAGTCAATACGAGTCCCATTCAGGGTTTTAGTAAACAGATCACTTAGATGATCTCTAGATCTCACGTCCTTTAGAGATAATATTTTCTTTGATCTTATCTCAAACAAAATGACAATCGATCTTGATGTGTTATGTGCGTTCATGAAAGATGGAGTTGAAGGCTATGTGTAAAGCCGCTTTATTGTCTCACCACAACTTTGTTGGTAATAAAGTTTTGGGACCAACCTCCTTTAACAATTGATATATTCACGTTATCTTACACACGGATTGTGCCATGGTTCTATACTCTGCTTCTACGCTAGACCGGGATATGACATTTTGTTTCTTACTTCTCTAGGATAATAAATTTCCACCCACAAAGATACAGTATCCTATAGTAGACCTTCTAGTAGTTTTCAATCCACTATAGTCCGCATCACAAAAACACTCAATGTCTGTTTGATCATGATTCTTGTATAATATACCATGGCCGGGGGATCTCTTCAAGTAATGCAAGTCATGCTCTAAGGCCTCCAATTGGTTAACGGTTGGCGATGTCATGAACTGGTTGAACACACTAACTAGAAAGGTTATATCAGGACGGGTCACGGTGAGATAGTTTAATTTCCCAATCAGTTTACCCTTATTATCCTTAAATGGTTCACTCTTATCATCGTCAAGCAGTTCGCCCTTATCATCCTCAAGCAATTTTACCGGTAGTTTACTTCCATCAACATCAAAAAGTGGGTTAGGAATAATTGGGAAACTGTTAGGTGTAGCTCATAGTTTTCCTGTTTCTTTCAGCAAATCAAGGATATATTTCCTTTGTTAAGAAAATGCCTTTTTTACTTCTCATAACTTCAATCCCTAGGAAGTACTTTAACGAGTCCAAATCTTTTGTTTGGAAGGGAGAGTTAAGGAAGGAAATGAGTGATAAGATTCCCAAAGTATTACTAATAGTAATCACAATATCATTGACGTGCAGAACCAGAAGGATTATGCCAATATTTGTTTTGTGATAAAACATAGAATGATCACACTTACTTTGTCGCATGCCAAATTTTTGAACCATGGAGCTAAACTTGTCAAACCAAGAACGGAGACTCTACTTTAAGCCATACAGAGATTTTCGAAGATGTCACACTTTCCCAGATTCCCTCTGAGCAACAAAAACAGGTGGTTGCTCCATGTAAACTTCCTCATGAAGATCAACATGCAAAAATGCATTTTTGATATCCAGTTGGTAGAGTTCCCAATTATAAGTGGCTACCATAGAAATGAAGAGGCGTACAGAGAATAACTTGGCCATAGGCAAAAGGGTCTTGGAGTAATCAACTCCATAAGTTTGTGCATAGCCTTTTACAACAAGACGAGCCTTGAGACGTTTGAGGGTGCCCTCAGCCTTGGTTTTAATAGTAAATACCCACTTACACCAAATTGCTTTCTTTTAGCAAGGTAAATCAACTAGAGTCCAGGTACCAGCCTGATCAAGGGCTGTCATCTCTTCGATCATTGCTGCACGCCAACTCGGGTGTGCTAAGGTAGTATAGAGTTTTAGGAATGGTAATGGTGTCTAGCGATGCAACAAAGGAACAAGAAGCAGGAGACAAGTGGTTTTAGGAAACAAAAAAATAGGATAGGTGCAAGTACATGTACCTTTACGAAGAGCAATAGACAAATCAAGAGTCAGGTCAGGCTCGGGAAGAGGGTGTCTTAGGGTCAAGCTTAGATGTGCTCGAGTCTGGATTAGATGATGAAGACAATGCTGGGCCAAAATCAGAACCAGCAACATGGCTTTCCTTGGGATGCCTAATGTAGACGTTGTTGATAGGTGGTCGAGCGAGTGCTATAGCCGACAGGGAAAGGACTTGAGACACCAAGAGTCATTGGGTGAACGAGGAGGAGAGGATGAAGAAAAGAAAGGAGTAGACTCATGAAAGGTAACATCATTAGACACTGTTAGGACTATTTTGGTAACATAGGGAAAACATGAAATATGGGAAACATGCTTTTCCTGGTCTGTATCTTAACTTGCTATTTTGGAAAAAGAAACATAAAGTAGGGTGGCTATAGGTTGGATACTTGAGAGCTACTTTTTGGTTCTATACATATCCTCCTTTCAGTTTAGGAGGGGGAGAGTTTTTTTGAATTTGAAGTGAAGAGGCTAAGGGCTGAGGCCTTTGGAGGGAGAGAGCCAATCCTCTCGAAATATTGGCAGCTTCTTGTGTCTTTGTTGTGTTTTGTTGTATTCTGTGTTGTGTGTTGTGAGAGTGTTTATTGTGATTTCCCTTTTATGTATTGCACTACCTTTTAATTGTATTTTACGTGAGTGCAAATCTGTCTTCAATATCAAGGGTTACAACAGACACCAAAACCGATTTAGTGTAGGGGATATGCAACGATAACGCTTTTAGACTTTGGAGTATCCAAGGAAAACACATTTGAGAGATTTTGGGTCTAACTTGGAAACGTTAAGACAGATGTCTCGAAGAAAGCAAACACACCCTAAAATTTTACGATTGATAGGAAATAAAGGTTTGGAAGTAAAAAGAGTTTGGTAGGGAATGTCACCGTTAAGCATTGAAGATGGCATACGGTTAATAAGAAAGCAAACAGTGGAAACTGCTTTTGCCCAAAAAGGTTTTGGGGACCCTCATATGAAACATGAGTGCTCGAGCCACTTTAAGTAACTACCAATTTCTGTGCTCTGCAACCATTCTGAAGCACATATTATTGAAAAGAGGTAGAAAAATATTCTTTTGCATTATTATTCCTTAAAGTATGCAAAATAATGCCAAATTGTGTTTTAACCTTGACACAAAAATTGCAATAATATGAAAACAATTCAGAACGATTTTTCATTAAATATAACCAGGTGACATGGGAATAATCATCAACAAACATAATGAAATACTTGAAACTAGTCTTTGACACAATAGGAGATGGACCCTAAACATCTGAGTGGACGCAAACCGTTTATTGACTCGAGAACTAGAGAAAGACAATGATGTTTGGCAAACTGATATGACTCAATCTAAAGACGACAAGGAATGAAATTGAGGATAAATTCGTTTGAAAGAAGAGAAGGATAAATGACGCAAACAACAGTGTGCATCAAAGGGAGTGAAGCCACCGGGACAAGCAACTGAACGAGGCACCTGATCATCTAGAAAGTAATGACCGGTAGATTCATAGCCTCTACCAATAATCTTCTTCGTCGTGAGATCCTGAATCAAGCAATAAGTGGGAAACAATGAGACAAAAAATTCAATTAACGAGTAAGCTTGCTGGGAGAAAGAAGATTGAAAGCAAGTTCAGGAACATCTAGCGCCGATAATAAGTGGATAGCAGGAGTGGGCTTAACAGTGTCAGAACCAAGAACACGAGAATAAGAACTATTAGCAATTGTGATGCTGGATGGGACGGTGTAAGAATTATAAGTAGAGAAGATGGTTACCTGTCATATGATCAGTGGCTCCTGAATCTATGATCCACTTTGGGGAAGAAGAGAAGAGAGGTGGCAGTATTACCTGTGATGGCAAGAGCATTGGGTGGTGGCACTGTAGAAGTCAGAGACTCCTGATACTTAGAGAACTTGACATACTCAGCAACTGAAATTGTAACCTTGTCATCATAGGAGATGAAATATGTGCAAAGGTAGTTCTTTGTTGTCGCTTTTGCAACTTGTGACATGTGCGCTTGGTATGACCTGGTTCCTTACAATAATAGCACATGACTCCACTAGAGTCTTGATGAGCTCCCCCTAGCCGTGAGGCACCTCGGTGAGATGGAAGATGATCGGGTTGGCCCTTACTGGTGAAAGCACTAGCAGAGGTGTTGGAAGGAGGCAGGGAGAGGGTCTCATTGCGCATGACATAAGCGAAGACATCTTGAAGAGTTGAGATCTCAGAACCAAATAAAATTTTTGAGCGAACAGTCTCATTCAAATGATAAGCCGATAAGAAGGCTCATGATGGCCAGTTGCTCCCATTGAGTTTGTTGAACCTGAAGATCAGCAGTAAGAGGCATTTACAGATTCTACTCTTCATAAGTGCGTTTGAAATCTATAAAATATGCTTTAAGTGGTCATTTTTGTCAGCACAATAAAAGGTTTTTCAAATCTTGTAAACACGAGATATTTCCCTTGTCTGAGTACAAAAATTCTAAGTAGTCTATGAGCGCCTTAACATATTCACAGTGATTAATAGATGGAATAATTTCATTATGTCCTGATTTTGTTTCCTATAATGTTGCCTAGGATTAGGGGAAATGAATATGCATTAATGTTGAGTATGTAATTGCTGATTTGGCTCCCTTGATTGAGCCTTTCAGCTACTATATATTTTGTACCTTCCTTCACTCAATTAGACAACTATGAGAGCATTGTTCCACTGAAACAATATTATGGCAGCCTTGTTATCACACCATGTCTTGACTGGTTTATCAACCTTTATTCTGAATTTCATGTGCCGGAGATCTACATTCACCTTCTGCTGAACTTTTTGCTACTACACTCTGTTTCCTGCTCTTCCAAGTCACTATATTACCCCACATGTTAAGTACAATAACATGTTCTGGACTCTCTGTCAGTGACACATCCTTCCCAATCAGCATCAATATAAAGAATAACATCCATTTCTTTATTCTTAGCAAAGAATAAACCCTTTCCAGGTGTCTTTTTATGGTGATACTCTGTACACTTCGTCCATATGTTCCTTACGAGGGTCTTGTGTAAATTGACTCACGACTCCTACTGCAAAGCTGATGCCACACAGTAGCTGTTGCCCCATGTCTCAGCTCTTATACCATGAAGATTTTGGAGGCAGAAAAGCTTAATTTTATTCACCTGAGATTATGTTACGTATAGCTAGAAGCTAGCTTTAGCCACAGGTCAGCTATTCCCTAGAATTTTTCTAAAATATGGAAATGAATTAAAATATAATAATGGCATATCAATTCTAATCTGGCCGAAAATACAAGGCCCACTAAAATAAAATAATTAAATGATAATTAATCTTGGCTTCCTGGAGAATGACACCTCCACTAATATGGAGTTAAACGGCACAATCCAAGAGTTTCTAGTCCTAAACTTTGCTTTTAGACATTTATGCATCCTTAAAAACTTATTTTCATGTCTTGGCCTTCTATTTTGTGTTGCAATTTTTTCGGCATTTCCTAGGTCCTATTCTACATGAACAAGGGAAGTATTATAGTGCCAGGGTTTCAGTTGGAATGATAATTTTATTTATCCTTTATTTTATTGGATCACATGTGAACACTTGTGGAAAGCATGTATACAATTGGATGACTGGTCCTTAGTTCTATTCTTGGGTCCGAGATGCTGAAATCAGCTTATTCCTCAATTGAGAAGCAATTATTTTTTCTAAATATTTTTCCTGAGTGAATGGTTGTGATAATTAAAACTTGGAAGACATGGCTAATATTATCATTATTTTTGTGTAGGCTCCATGTTTTATTTTTGTTGATGAAATAGATGCTATTGCTGGAAGGCATGCAAGAAAGGATCCACGAAGAAGGGCAACATTTGAGGCTTTGATTGCACAGCTTGATGGGGAGTAAGTTATTACTTTCATGAGGGATATTATAAGGATTTTGGAATTTTATATCATGAAAATTTATGTTGCAATAATTTATAGTGTGTTGGTAAGTTAGAGACCTTCAATGGTGTGGATCAGGCATAGTTTTGGGTAATTACAAGTTTAGTCTGACGAGATTCAAGATGAACAATTTTTGCATGAACCAGGAATTTCCAAAATACAACCTTAAGCTTTTCTTTCTTGCAGAGTGGCTTCTTTAGTGAGGATATGCTATTAGTCAGTAATCATATTTTTCTGTAACTAGTAAAGGTGGGAACACCATAGAAGGTGCGTTATGTTAGCACTGTTGTAGGTGAAACTGGACTCTGTTCACTGGTATGTTTGAAATACAAAGCTTTAGAGGATATTTACAAGAAGCAGGGCAATCTTGCTCATGACAGAGGTGATAGCACAGATATTCTAATCCCTAAACTTACACTAGAAATATTACGATGAATAAGCAAGCATTTTTGCCATAAATGACAATTAATATTGACAGGTTATTTGCAAAATAGGTATTTTCATTGTTAAGTTGTGTGTTGCAATCAAACTCGCCTAGTCTATTTTTCTTAATTTTTTTTATCTATCAATTGTCAAGAGCTGCTACCTTGGTAGACAATGTTAAAAGTGCTTCCTTTGGAAATCTCATTTGGTTGCAGAAGAAAATTAAACCATGCAGCAATATGTTCTTTTTTAGCTGAACAATATGTTTATTTGAAAGAAATGAATTGTGGAGGTAAACTGAATGGTATTAGCAAGATGAAACTATTTGGACTATTATGAGCATGAATGATCCGATGATTCTATTAGCTGATAGCAATGATTACATATAGGCGCATAAGAGAATTCAAATAATAATTACAGATATGACCTGATTTGAAGATAATTTAGATCTCTAATCTTCTCCACTATTTTATCCTAAATAAATATCCTCGAACTGATCACCTAGGATCTGCATAAATAATGAATTATTATTTACTTAATTACCACAAACTATAATCATGATGTAAGGGTAAATGATAAGGTTGAAGTCTGATATGACAGCCTTAACTGCTAGGATCTTATTATTACTAATGCCTTGTCTTTTAAGTAATTTAACAATTTGTGAGGGATGACTTTTATCCAGAATTCTGTATGACCAGATGGACCCTTGAAACAATGTGATGGAATTCAATCCAAACGTATTTTAAAAAAGCTGCTGTCATTTATTTTCTTGCATTCTTTGTAGTTTATTGTTTCCTGCTTTTTAAAATTTGTCGTTCCTTTTCAGTGCTTGTTAGGATTCTATCTCCTCATTTTTCTCTTGTATATGCATGCACACATTTATATATAGATTCTTGCAGTTATAATACGAAATATGTAGTTTCAAATGCTCCCATAATAAATACCTACCAAGCCATCATTTTAGGCCTTAATTTTAGATCTTTTTTCTAGCAACATTTTACTTTACTTTTAGGTACTTGGTTTCAACATGCTACTTTTTTGTATTATGGTCATACCATTTTGTAGCAAACTGTTTTTTGAGGAATTTCTTTGTTCCTTGCTGATTATCTTTATTGTCATCAATTCATGATGCTAGGAAGGAAAAAACAGGTGTTGATCGTCTATCCCTCAGACAAGCTGTTATTTTCATCTGTGCAACAAATAGACCGGACGAACTAGATCTTGAATTTGTTCGTCCAGGACGTATTGATCGTCGTCTTTACATTGGTTTGCCTGATGCAAAGCAAAGAGTCCAGATTTTTGGGGTGCATAGTGCAAAAAAGCAACTAGCAGAAGATGTGGACTTTGGAAAGGTATATATCATTGGACCATCTTTTATAGAAGTTAATAGTCACTCGGTGACAGCACACTATTTGATGATGAAGAATAGTTAAACACATGGACAGACTCCTTAAAGGCAAAGGTATAAATAAGTTGTAGTTAGGTATCAGTGCTGCTGTCCTGTGGAATTATCATATGTATGCAATGCTGCTGCCTGGTACAATGTGAGAAAGATGAAAGAACTATTTGCAAAACAGGCTGCATTCTACGTTTTCAACTTGGTTAAGCTATCACCTGCCAAATTTAATATTGGTTTTGCTTCAACAAAGAATGATGGGCAATAGTGTATATGCGCACCATTTGCATTATAATTTCTTGAGGTTTTCAGAGTACTGCATTTTAGTTCTGATATCATTATGAACCAAATAATGGTATCAATATCCATTTGACTTATCTGTTAAATGAAATATGGCTTATAATTTTATAGGAAATGCTAAGACGTCGGATGAACTTTTTATTAATTCCTTGTCTCCCTATGCTCATTTAGCTTGTATTGGTATATTTATTTAGTCCCTCTTATTGTCAGATAAATCTAGTTTCTTCAGTTGGCTATGCACTCACACTTTCCTTGGGAAGTTTGGCTATAGATGAGACTTGATCTGCTTTGTACTGACAGTTACTGCTCTCTCCTTTCTAATCGACAGCTTGTCTTTCGCACCGTTGGATTCTCTGGAGCAGATATAAGAAACCTTGTGAATGAAGCAGCGATAATGTCGGTAAGTCCTATTTTTACATTTTGTTGAAGAGAATAATTATCTTCTTCCACGTCTTGCTTCTTAACCACATGAAATGTCTTGGTTAACTGATGGTTTCAACTTTACTGGTGCTGATTTACCTCAGCCATGTCTTGGTGCAACTGGGTTGAATGGAACATATAAAAGGGATAACCTACTTGTATTTATAGAGTATAAAAGGGAAATAGAATATCTCGTTTTCTTTTGTTTCTATTCTAAGTTGAATTATTATCTTTTGGTTCAAGTTCTTCTTTCATAGAAAAGTGGAATAACAACATCCGTGTTTATGTGAAAGGTATATGTATATTTTTTTCCACTATATGCATTTTGTACGCAGATGAAGCATTTTTAAATACAGTTGAAGCTTTTTCTAACTTCTTTCTGAATAGTTGCCTGCTTCTAATTACTTTATCAGATTTGTCAACTATAAAGTGTAGTAATTTACTAATTTTAAATAAGAGAAACAGATTTGATAATTCTCTCCAGTTTCTGATCGCAAGCCAATGCCTTGCTCTTTTGTTGCATTTTAATCATATTTTTAAACATTCTGTTGTTACTGTTTGGCCATCCATCAGCCAACAACACTCACCCTTCTCAAATAACCCATTTGCCTGTCGTCTCACCTCATCCTTCTCTGCCTCCTAGGAAGTGCCTTATTAACATGATCAACCTTTGCTTGGTTTTCATAGGCATCCTCCGGCAGATGATTCACCATTGTTCACCACGTCCATATGCATGACTGTAATAGAGTTAGAAGCCAAAAGTCTCCTTCTTTGACCGTTAATGAGTCGAGCACAATTTTGTGAACTTGTGGAAAAATTTTGCAATATTACTTTTTTATAGCTAAACTATACTACGAGGCGGGTGCATATTGGACCATGTAGCTGTGCTACTTGCATTCTCTTCATATGCCTTTCTCATTTCATTATTTTTTAGGCCGTTCTTGGTTGAGTTTAAAATATTAGTTTTAGGGTTTGTTTGGAAGTCCTTTTGAGAATAGTTTTTACAGATTTAAAGGAAAAACCTAGGTTTTGGAGAATATATTTTGGAGAATAGCTTTTACAGATTCTGAGGCAAAACCTAGGTTTCAAAAGATTGTGTTTGGGAAGTTATTGGCTTTTACGGAATTCGATACAAAAAGTAGGTAGGAAAGGGGGGAAAGAGAAAGAATGAAAAGTAGGAAAGAGAAAATTTATTAGGAGAGGGTGTGATTTGACAAGAAAATAGCTTTTTCAAAACTTAAGTTTCAAACCGAGGTTTTGTATCAAAAATAGCTTTTCTGAAAAATATGAGTACTTGGACAAAACCTAGGTTTTGGGGTAAAACCTAGGCTTTGAAACCAAACCTAGATTTCAGGAAGAGAAGGCAAACAAGCTGTTAAACTTGTTTTGGCAAAGAAAAAAAGGAACTTAAAAAGAAACTTTAAAATACATTAGAAACTACTTAGCTTTGCAAGCGGTTTTTTTGCTGACTGGATTATTATATAATGATCTCAATATATCATGTTAGGTTTGTGTGTAATAAACCATAATCTAATATTAATCTACATCTTTAATTGTCCACTATTTTAATCATGCAAATCTTTTCTGCCTGCAGGTAAGGAAGGGCCATTCCAAAATTTACCAGCAAGACATTGTTGATGTATTAGATAAACAACTTCTTGAGGGTATGGGTGTCCTTCTCACTGAGGAAGAGCAACAGAAAATCGAACAGAGTGTATGTGTATCTTTTATGGTTCTTATTATTAGTGTCCTTGACATGAAAAATCATTTGGTATTATACTTGTTGCTATAATGCAGATATCTATTGAAAAGAAGAGGCTGCTTGCTGTCCATGAAGCTGGTCATATCGTGTTAGCTCATTTATTTCCTCGATTTGATTGGCATGCATTTTCACAGCTGCTTCCTGGTGGCAAGGTATGACTTCTTGGAAGAAAAATGCAATGTGATTATTTTTGTTTAATGCTCTTAATTGAGGCATTTTTGCCCACTTGAGCAGGAAACTGCAGTATCTGTATTCTACCCGCGAGAAGATATGGTAGACCAAGGTTACACAACCTTTGGCTATTTGAAAATGCAAATGGTGGTTGCTCATGGTGGTCGTTGTGCTGAACGTGTCATGTTTGGTGATGACATAACTGATGGGGGAAGAGATGATTTAGAAAAGATAACAAAGGTAATCAGCACATCAAGTGAGGAGATTTTTCTACCTAGAATTTAATATAAATACTGCAGTATTGCAAAAGTAGTTGGAATTTAAGTTGACACTGAGTTTGTGGATGAGCACTAAAAATCTGATTATTTTTTTCGATAGATAGGCTATATACGGATTATAGAGTGAAGGAGGTGGGGGAAGTGCTCACAATAATGTTAGAGATTACAAAGATATTCCCAATAATCATCCGCCTGAGATACTCTCCCTAATAGCAGCATATTTATAATGAATACAATTTATTTATTTAAATTTAACCATAAGTTTAATAATTTTGTTCAGTGACATGCAATTGTTCGTTTTGGTGTTCAGCCAATGCTTACTTCAGAGTTTGCTTTGCTCTGTGTGTGTGTGTGTGTGTGTGTGTGTGTGTGTGTGTGATATATCTTCCTTAGTTTCTGTTAGAGGCCAAAATAGAGCGGTAGGGAAATAATGCTGAAACAGATATTTGATTACAGAAAATACTTCCTCCTCAAGAACAGAATGAAGATTTCAGTAGATAACTCACAATATCACACTAAAACAGAAACAAAATATGATGAAGAAAGATGATCTCCCACCCTAGCTGCACACTTTGACCACAAAAGACGTCCTACTTCTCCAGGCCACCCCAACAGCTAATATAAATAAAATAAATGATGCACGCATTCTCCAAAATGCCCTTTTGATAGACTTTGATTGCAGCAGTCCATCAGCCACTCTGATTCCCCATCTCTTTCTCCATAACAGCAAGAATAACAAAGTCAATGTTCTGAGCAACATAATGTGGCTTTCCCTTTTCATGCATCTTCCTAAACATGATCCTATCAGTTTCCTTTCTATCTCACTTAGAGGGATTAAGTTTCTTCTTATTGTAGTCTTCCTTGTTATATGGGTTCGCTAGTTCAAAATAAATTAGTAGGGAATAATGAGAAGAGAAATCAATATCACGGTTGCTCTTTCATCTTATTTATTGAACTAATATAATAAATACTCATACGTTTAATTAATTAGGCTTCTCTTTCCCTTGAAGATCTGACAATTTACTATGCAGTATTATATTACAGCTGAGCGTCACTTTGGAAATTCTTTGCTTCCCAATTTTTTTGGAGTACGTTGTGTCTAAAATACATTTATGTACAAGGTTTGTCTGTATTTTACAATTGTTCAGGATTTTTTTCATGGATGACCATTCAAATATTTTGGCTCGTTTGGTAAATAAACTAATGAGAACTAGGAAAGAGGAAGAATTTCGCTG